>JAWZYV010000107.1:0-34073 GCA_038373885.1 Cheiracanthium punctorium | reverse complement strand
ATTTTAAATAAAGGTTTAGTCCACTGTTTCAAAGTATATTATTGACACACATTCTTAAAGAGCATTGTTATAACGTGTATTTCAGCATTATTTCAACAATTACGTCCCTTTGTTGAAAGTCATTTTAAATAAAGGTTTTAGTCAACTGTTTCAAAGTATATTATTGACACACATTCATAAAGACCATTGTTATAACGTGTATTTCTGCATTATTTCAAACAATTACGCCCCTTTGTTGAAAGTCATTTTAAATAAAGGTTTAGTCCACTGTTTCAAAGTATATTATTGACACACATTTTTAAAGAGCATTGTTTATAGCGTGTATTTTTGCCATTATTTCCAACAATTACGCCCCTTTGTTGAAAGTCATTTTAAATAAAGGTTTAGTCCACTGTTTCAAAGTATATTATTGACACACATTCTTAAAGACCATTGTTATAACGTGTATTTCTGCATTATTTCCAACAATTACGCCCTTTGTTGAAAGTCATTTTAAATAAAGGTCTAGTCCACAGTTTCAAAGTATATTATTGACACACATTCTAAAGAGCCATTGTTATAACGTGTATTTCTGCATTATTTCCAACAATTACGCCCCTTTGTTGAAAGTCATTTTAAATAAAGGTTTAGTCCACTGTTTCAAAGTATATTATTGACACACATTCATAAAGACCATTGTTATAACGTGTATTTCTGCATTATTTCCAACAATTACGTCCCTTTGTTGAAAGTCATTTTAAATAAAGGTTTAGTCCACTGTTTCAAAGTATATTATTGACACGACATTTAAAGACCATTGTTATAACGTGTATTTTCTGCATTATTTCCAACAATTACGCCCCTTTGTTGAAAGTCATTTTCAATAAAGGTTTAGTCCATTGTTTCAAAGTATATTATTGACACACATTCATAAAGACCATTGTTATAACGTGTATTTCTGCATTATTTCCAACAATTACGTCCCTTTGTTGAAAGGATTTTTAAATAAAGGTTTAGTCCACTGTTTCAAAGTATATTATTGACACAGATATATAAAAAGCATTGTTATACCGTGTATTTTAGCATTATTTCAAACAATTTCGCCCCTTTGTTGAAAGACATTTTAAATAAAGGTTCAATACACTGTTTCCCGTATATTTTTGCCTTACGTTTAACGATAATGTCTCTTTGTTCAAAGCATTTTAATAAAACCCTTTGATACTAAGTGCATTATTGACACACATTATAAATAGCTTGTTATACTGTGCATTCCTGCATAATTTCCAAATTGAACGTCCCGTTGTTGAAAGTCATTTTAATAAAGTTTTAGTCCACTGTTTCAAAGTATATTATTGACACACATTTTTAAAGAGCATTGTTATATCGTGTATTTTGCATTATTTCCAACAATTACGCCACCTTTGTTGAAAAGTCAATTTAAATAAAGGTTTAGTCAACTGTTTCAAAGAATATGGCAATACGACACATTTTCATAAAGACACATTTATACAACGATTATGACTTTTTCTGCATTATTATCCATCAATTAACGTCCATTGTTGAAACGTACATTTTAAATAAAGGTTTAGTCACTGTTTGCATAAGTACATTATTGACGACTAGATTCATAAAGAGCATTGGTTAGTGAACGTGTATTTCTTTGCATTATTTCAACAATTACGCACCTTTGTTGAAAGTCATTTTAAATAAAGGTTTAGTCCACTGTTTCAAAGTATATTATTTGACACACATTCATAAAGAGCATTGTTATACGTGTATTCTGCATTATTTCAACAATTACGCCCTTTGTTGAAAGTCATTTTCAATAAAGGTTAGTCCACTGTTTCAAAGTATATTATTGACACACATTATAAAGAGCATTGTTATACCGTGTATTTCTGCATTATTTCCAACAATTACGCCCTTTGTTGAAAGTCATTTTAAATAAAGGTCTAGTCCACTGTTTCAAAGTATATTATTGACACACATTTTAAAGAGCATTGTTATATCGTGTATTTTGCCTTATTCCAACAATTACGTCCCTTTGTTGAAAGTCATTTAAATAAAGGTTTAGTCAACTGTTTCAAAGTATATTATTGACACACATTCTTAAAGACCATTGTTATAACGTGTATTTCTGCATTATTTCCAACAATTACGCCCTTTGTTGAAAGTCATTTTAAATAAAGGTTTAGTCCACTGTTTCAAAGTATATTATTGACACACATTCTAAAGAGCATTGTTATACGTGTATTTCTGCATTATTTCCAACAATTACGCCCTTTGTTGAAAGTCATTTTAAATAAAGGTTTAGTCCACTGTTTCAAAGTATATTATTGACACACATTTTAAAGAGCATTGTTATACCGTGTATTTTTGCCATTATTTCCAACAATTACGTCCCTTTGTTGAAAGTCATTTTAATAAAGTTTAGTCCACTGTTTCAAAGTATATTATTGACACACATTCTTAAAGACCATTGTTATAACGTGTATTTCTGCATTATTTCCAACAATTACGCCCCTTTGTTGAAAGTCATTTTAAATAAAGGTTTAGTCCACTGTTTCAAAGTACATTATTGACACACATTTTAAAAGAGCATTGTCATATCGTGTATTTTTGCCTTATTTCCAACAATTACGACCCTTTGTTGAAAGTCATTTTAAATAAAGGTTTAGTCAACTGTTTCAAAGTATATTATTGACACACATTCTTAAAGACCATTGTTATAACGTGTATTTTTGCCTTATTTCAAACAATTACGCCCTTTGTTGAAAGTCATTTTAAATAAAGGTTTAGTCCACTGTTTCAAAGTACATTATTGACACATTATTTAAAGATCATTGTTATATCGTGTATTTTTGCCTTATTTCCAACAATTACGTCCCTTTGTTGAAAGTCATTTTAAATAAAGGTTTAGTCCACTGTTTCAAAGTATATTATTGACACACATTCATAAAGACCATTGTTATAACGTGTATTTCTGCATTATTTCAACAATTACGCCCCTTTGTTGAAAGTCATTTTAAATAAAGGTTTAGTCACAGTGTTTCAAAGTATATTATTGACACACATTTTTAAAGAGCATTGTTATATCGTGTATTTCTGCCATTATTTCCAACAATTACGTCCCTTTGTTGAAAGTCATTTTAAATAAAGGTTTAGTCCACTGTTTCAAAGTATATTATTGACACACATTCTTAAAGAGCATTGTTATAACGTGTATTTCTGCATTATTTCCAACAATTACGTCCCTTTGTTGAAAGTCATTTTAAATAAAGGTTTAGTCCACTGTTTCAAAGTATATTATTGACACACATTTTAAAGACCATTGTTATAACGTGTATTTCTGCATTATTTCCAACAATTACGCCCTTTGTTGAAAGTCATTTTAAATAAAGGTTTAGTCAACTGTTTCAAAGTATATTATTGACACACATTCATAAAGACCATTGTTATAACGTGTATTTCTGCATTATTTCCAACAATTACGCCCCTTTGTTGAAAGTCATTTTAAATAAAGGTTTAGTCCACTGTTTCAAAGTATATTATTGACACACATTTAAAGACATTGTTATACGTGTATTTCTGCATTATTTCCAACAATTACGCCCTTTGTTGAAAGTCATTTTAAATAAAGGTTTAGTCACTGTTTCAAAGTATATTATTGACACACATTCAAAAAGCATTGTTTATAACGTGTATTTTCTGCATTATTTCAACAATTACGCCCCTTTGTTGAAAGTCATTTTCAATAAAGGTTTAGTCCACTGTTTCAAAGTCATATTATTGACACACATTTATAAAGAGCATTGTTTATATCGTGCATTTCTGCATATTTCCAACAATTACGTCCCTTTGTTGAAAGTCATTTAAATAAAGTTTAGTCAACTGTTTCAAAGTATATTATTGACACACATTCATAAAGACCATTGTTATAACGTGTATTTCTGCATTATTTCCAACAATTACGCCCCTTTGTTGAAAGTCATTTTAAATAAAGGTTTAGTCCACTGTTTCAAAGTCATATTATTGACACACATTTTAAAGAGCATTGTTATACGTGTATTTCTGCATTATTTCCCAACAATTACGCCCCTTTGTTGAAAGTCATTTTAAATAAAGGTTTAGTCCACTGTTTCAAAGTATATTATTGACACACATTTATAAAGAGCATTGTTATACGTGTATTTCTGCATTATTTCAACAATTACGCCCTTTGTTGAAAGTCATTTTAAATAAAGGTTTAGTCCACTGTTTCAAAGTATATTATTGACACACATTCTTAAAGAGCATTGTTATACGTGTATTTCTGCATTATTTCAAACAATTACGCCCCTTTGTTGAAAGTCATTTTAAATAAAGGTTTAGTCCACTGTTTCAAGTATATTATTGACACACATTCATAAAGACCATTGTTATAACGTGTATTTCTGCATTATTTCAACAATTACGCCCCTTTGTTGAAAGTCATTTTAAATAAAGGTTTAGTCCACTGTTTCAAAGTATATTATTGACACACATTTTAAAGAGCATTGTTATATCGTGTATTTCTGCATATTTCCAACAATTACGTCCCTTTGTTGAAAGTAATTTAAATAAAGGTTTAGTCCACTGTTTCAAAGTATATTATTGACACACATTTAAAAGAGCATTGTTATGACGTGTATTTCTGCATTATTTCCAAACAATTACTCCCTTTTTTGAAAGTCATTTTCAATAAAGGTTTAGTCCACTGTTTCAAAGTATATTATTGACACACATTTTTAAAGAGCATTGTTATAGCGTGTATTTCTGCATTATTTCCAACAATTACGCCCCTTTGTTGAAAGTCATTTTAAATAAAGGTTTAGTCCATTGTTTCAAAGTATATTATTTACACACATTCATGAAGACCATTGTTATAGCGTGTATTTCTGCATTATTTTCAACAATTACGACCCTTTGTTGAAAGTCATTTTAAATAAAGGTTTAGTCCATTGTTTCAAAGTATATTATTGACACACATTCATGAAGACCATTGTTATAGCGCGTATTTCTGCATTATTTTCAACAATTACGCCCCTTTGTTGAAAGTCATTTTAAATAAAGGTTTAGTCCATTGTTTCAAAGTATATAATTGACGCACATTCATGAAGACCATTGTTATAACGTGTATTTCTGCATTATTTCCAACAGTTACGTCCCTTTGTTGAAAGGATTTTTAAATAAAGGTTTTGTCCACTGTTTCAAAGTATATTATTGACACAGATATTTAAAGAGCATTGTTATATTGTATATTTTTGCTTTATATCAAACAATTACGTCCCTTTTTTAAAATCAATTTAAATAAAGGTTTATTCAACTGTTTCAAAGTATATTATTGACACACATTCATAAAGACCGTTGTTATAACGTGTATTTCTGCATTATTTCCAACAATTACGCCCCTTTGTTGAAAGTCATTTTCAATAAAGGTTTAGTCCACTGTTTCAGAGTATATTATTGACACAAATATTTAAAGAGCATAGTTATCCTGATCATTCCTTCATAATTCCCAACAATTAACGCTCCTTTGTTAAAAATCAATTTAAATAAAGGTTTAGTCAACTGTTTCAAAGTATATTATTGACACACATTCATATACACATATTGTATTCACATTTATATATTCATATTGACTCACATTCATATCCCATTGTTATAGCAACAAAGGGACAATTACGTCCCTTTGTTGAAAGTCATTTTATATAAAAGTTTAGTCAACTGCTTCAAAGTATATTATTGACACACATTCATAAAAACCATTGTTATAAAATTTATTTCTGCATCATTTCCAACAATTACGCCCCTTTGTTGAATGTCAATTTCAATAAAGGTTTAGTCCATTGTTTCAAAGCATATTATTGACACACATTTTAAAGAGCATTGTTATATCGTATATTTTTGCCTTATTTCCAATAATTACGCCCCTTTGTTGAAAGTCATTTTAAATAAAAGTTTAGTCAACTGTTTCAAAGTATATTATTGACACACATTCTTAAAGACCATTGTTATAACGTGTATTTCTGCATTAGTTAAAACAATTACGCCCCTTTTTTGAAAGTCATTTGAAATAAAGGTTTAGTCCACTGTCTCAAAGTACATTATTGACACACATTTTTAAAGATCATTGTTATATCGTGTATTTTTGCCTTATTTCTAACAATTACGTCCCTTTTTTAAAAATCAATTGAAATAAAGGTTTAGTCAACTGTTTCAAATTATATTATGGACACACATTCATAAAGACCGTTGTTATAACGTGTATTTCTGCATTATTTCCAACAATTACGTCCCTTTGTTGAAAGTCATTTTAAATAAACTTTTAGTCCACTATTTCAGAGTATATTATTGACAGAAATATTTAAAGAGCATTGTTATACCGTGCATTCCTGCATAATTCCCAAGCATGAACGTCCCTTTTTTGAAAGTCATTTTAAATAAAATTTTAGTCAACTGTTTCAAAGTATATTATTGAGACGCATTCATAAAGACCATTGTTATAACGTGTATGTCTGCATTGTTTCCAACAATTACGCCCCTTTGTTTAAAGTCATTTTCAATAAAGGTTTAGTCCACTGTTTCAAAGTACATTATTGACACACATTTTTTAAGAGAATTGTTATATCGTGTATTTTTGCCTTATTTGCAACAATTACGCCCCTTTGTTTAAAGTCAATTTAAATACAGGTTTAGTCCACTGTTTCAAAGTATATTATTGATACACATTCATAATGACCATTGTTACAACGTGTATTTCTGCATTATTTCCAACAATTACGCCCCTTTGTTGAAAGTCATTTTCAATAAAGGTTTAGTCCACTGTTTCAAAGCATATTATTGACACACATTCTTAAAGAACATTGTTATAACGTGTATTTCTGCATTATTTCCAACAATTACGCCCCTTTGTTGAAAGTCATTTTAAATAAAGGTTTAGTCCATTGTTTCAAAGTATATTATTGACAAACATTCATGAAGACCATTGTTATTGCGTGTATTTCTGCATTATTTCCAACAATTACGTCCCTTTGTTGAAAGGATTTTTAAATAAAGGTTTAGTCCACTGTTTGAAAGTATATTATTGACACAGATATTTAAAGAGCATTGTTAAACCGTGTATTTTAGCATTATTGCAACCAATTTCGCCCCTTTGTTGAAAGACATTTTAAATAAAGGTTCAATACACTGTTTCCTGTATATTTTTGCCTTACGTTTAACGATAATGTCTCTTTGTTCAAAGACATTTTTAATAAAACCCTTTGATAATAAGTGCATTATTGACACACATTATAAATAGGTTGTTATACTGTGCATTCCTGCATAATTTCCAACAATTACGTCCCTTTGTTGAAAGGATATTTAAATAAAGGTTTAGTCCACTGTTTCAAAGTATATTATTGACACAGATATTTAAAGAGCATTGTTATGCCGTGTATTTCTGCATTATTTCCAAAAATTACTCCCGTTTTTTGAAAGTCATTTTCAATAAAGGTTTAGTCCATTGTTTCAAAGTATATTATTGACACACATTTCTAAAGAGCATTGTTGTAGCGTGTATTTCTGCATTATTTCCAACAATTACGCCCCTTTGTTGAAAGTCATTTTAAATAAAGGTTTAGTCCATTGTTTCAAAGTATATTATTGACACACATTCATAAAGACCGTTGTTATAACGTGTATTTCTGCATTATTTCCAACAACTACAACCCTTTGTTAAAAGTCATTTAAAATAAAGGCTTAGTCCGCTGTTTCAGAGTATAAAATTGACACAAATATTTAAAGAACATTGTTATACCGTGCATTCCTGCATAATTCCCAACAATTAACGTCCCTTTTTTGAAAGTCATTTTAAATAAAGGTTTAGTCCACTGTTTCAAAGTATATTATCGATACAATTTCATAAAGACCATTGTTATAACGTGTATTTCTGCATTATTTCCAACAATAACGCCCCTTTGTTGAAAGTCATTTTCAATAAAGGTATAGTCCACTTTTTCAAAGCATATTATTCACACACATTCTTAAAGAACATTGCTATAACGTGTATTTCTGCATTATTTCCAACAATTACGCCACTTTGCTGAAAGTCATTTTAAATGAAGGTTTAGTCCATTGTTTCAAAGTATATTATTGACACACATTCATGAAGACCATTGTTATAGCGCGTATTTCTGCATTATTTTCAAATATTACGCCCCTTTGTTGAAAGTCATTTTAAATAAAGGTTTTGTCCATTGTTTCAAAGTATATTATTGACACACATTCATGAAGACCATTGTTATAACGTGTATTTCTGCATTATTTCCAACAGTTACGTCCCTTTGTTGAAAGGATTTTTAAATAAAGGTTTAGTCCACTGTTTCAAAGTATATTATTGACACAGATATTTAAAGAGCATTGTTATATTGTATATTTTTGCTTTATATCGAACAATTACGTCCCTTTTTTTAAAATCAATTATTGACACACATTCATAAAGACCGTTGTTATAACGTGTATTTCTGCATTATTTCCAACAATGAACGTCCATTTGTTGAAAGTCATTTTAAATAAAATTTTAGTCAACTGTTTCAAAGTATATTATTGAGACGCATTCATAAAGACCATTGTTATAACGTGTATTTCTGCATTATTTCCAACAATTACGCCCCTTTGTTTAAAGTCATTTTCAATAAAGGTTTAGTCCACTGTTTCAAAGCATATTATTGAGACGCATTCATAAAGACCATTGTTATAACGTGTATTTCTGCATTATTTCCAACAATTACGCCCCTTTGTTTAAAGTCATTTTCAATAAAGGTTTAGTCCACTGTTTCAAAGCATATTATTGACACACATTCTTAAAGAACATTGTTATAACGTGTATTTCTGCATTATTTCCAACAATTACGCCCCTTTGTTGAAAGTCATTTTGAATAAAGGTTTAGTCCACTGTTTCAAAGTATATTATTGACACAGATATTTAAAGAGCATTGTTAAACCGTGTATTTTAGCATTATTGCAACCAATTTCGCCCCTTTGTTGAAAGACATTTTAAATAAAGGTTCAATACACTGTTTCCTGTATATTTTTGCCTTACGTTTAACGATAATGTCTCTTTGTTCAAAGGCATTTTAAATAAAACCCTTTGATAATAAGTGCATTATTGACACACATTATAAATAGGTTGTTATACTGTGCATTCCTGCATAATTTCCAACAATTACGTCCCTTTGTTGAAAGGATATTTAAATAAAGGTTTAGTCCACTGTTTCAAAGTATATTATTGACACAGATACTTAAAGAGCATTGTTATGCCGTGTATTTCTGCATTATTTCCAAAAATTACTCCCGTTTTTTGAAAGTCATTTTCAATAAATGTTAAGTCCACTGTTTCAAAGTCTATTATTGACACACATTTCTAAAGAGCATTGTTGTAGCGTGTATTTCTGCATTATTTCCAACAATTACGCCCCTTTGTTGAAAGTCAAGTATATTACTTACAAGTCAAGTATTCTACTTACAAGTATTACTTACACGTCAAGTATATTACAAGTATGTTACAAGTCAAGTATTCTACTTACAAGTATTATTTACAAGCCAAGTATATTACTTACATTCAAGTATATTACGCCCCTTTGTTGAAAGGCAAAGTATATTATTGACACACATTCTTAAAGGCCATTGTTTTAACGTGTATTTTCTCATTATTTCATACAATTACGCCCCTTTGTTGAAAGTCATTTGAAATAAAGGTTTAGTCCACTGTTTCCTAAGTAAGTTTAATCCACTGTTAAAGTCTATTATTGACACACATTTCTAAAAAGCATTGTTATAGCGTGTATTTCTGCATTATTCCCAAAAATTACGCCCCTTTGTTGAAAGTCATTTTAAATAAAGGTCTAGTCCACAGTTTCAAAGAATATTATTTACACACATTTTAAAAGAGCATTGTTATATCGTGTATTTTTGCCTTATTTCAAACAATTACGCCCCTTTGTTGAAAGTCATTTTAAATAAAGGTTTAGTCCACTGTTTCTAAGTACATTATTGATACACATTCTTAAAGACCATTGTTATAACGTGTATTTCTGCATTATTTCCAACAATAACGCCCCTTTGTTGAAAGTCATTTTCAATAAAGGTATAGTCCACTTTTTCAAAGCATATTATTCACACACATTCTTAAAGAACATTGTTATAACGTGTATTTCTGCATTATTTCCAACAATTACTCCCCTTTGTTGAAAGTCATTTTAAATAAAGGTTTAGTCCATTGTTTCAAAATATATTATTGACACACATTCATGAAGACCATTGTTATAGCGTGTATTTCTGCATTATTTTCAACAATTACGACCCTTTGTTGAAAGTCATTTTAAATAAAGGTTTAGTCCATTGTTTCAAAGTATATTATTGACACACATTCATGAAGACCATTGTTATAGCGCGTATTTCTGCATTATTTTAAACAATTACGCCCCTTTGTTGAAAGTCATTTTAAATAAAGGTTTAGTCCATTGTTTCAAAGTATATTATTGACACACATTCATGAAGACCATTGTTATAACGTGTATTTCTGCATTATTTCCAACAGTTACGTCCCTTTGTTGAAAGGATTTTTAAATAAAGGTTTAGTCCACTGTTTCAAAGTATATTATTGACACAGATATTTAAAGAGCATTGTTATATTGTATATTTTTGCTTTATATCGAACAATTACGTCCCTTTTTTTAAAATCAATTTAAATAAAGGTTTATTCAACTGTTTCAAAGTATATTATTGACACACATTCATAAAGACCGTTGTTATAACGTGTATTTCTGCATTATTTCCAACAATTACGCCCCTTTGTTGAAAGTCATTTTCAATAAAGGTTTAGTCCACTGTTTCAGAGTATATTATTGACACAAATATTTAAAGAGCATAGTTATCCTGATCATTCCTTCATAATTCCAAACAATTAACGCTCCTTTGTTAAAAATCAATTTAAATAAAGGTTTAGTCAACTGTTTCAAAGTGTATTATTGACACACATTCATATACACATATTGTATTCACATTCATATATTCATATTGACTCACATTCATATCCCATTGTTATAGCAACAAAGGGACAATTACGTCCCTTTGTTGAAAGTCATTTTATATAAAAGTTTAGTCAACTGCTTCAAAGTATATTATTGACACACATTCATAAAAACCATTGTTATAAAATTTATTTCTGCATCATTTCCAACAATTACGCCCCTTTGTTGAATGTCATTTTCAATAAAGGTTTAGTCCATTGTTTCAAAGCATATTATTGACACACATTTTAAAGAGCATTGTTATATCGTATATTTTTGCCTTATTTCCAATAATTACGTCCCTTTGTTGAAAGTCATTTTAAATAAAAGTTTAGTCAACTGTTTCAAAGTATATTATTGACACACATTCTTAAAGACCATTGTTATAACGTGTATTTCTGCATTAGTTAAAACAATTACGCCCCTTTTTTGAAAGTCATTTGAAATAAAGGTTTAGTCCACTGTCTATAAGTACATTATTGACACACATTTTTAAAGATCATTGTTATATCGTGTATTTTTGCCTTATTTCTAACAATTACGTCCCTTTGTTAAAAATCAATTGAAATAAAGGTTTAGTCAACTGTTTCAAATTATATTATTGACACACATTCATAAAGACCGTTGTTATAACGTGTATTTCTGCATTATTTCCAACAATTACGTCCCTTTGTTGAAAGTCATTTTAAATAAAGTTTTAGTCCACTATTTCAGAGTATATTATTGACAGAAATATTTAAAGAGCATTGTTATACCGTGCATTCCTGCATAATTCCCAAGCATGAACGTCCCTTTTTTGAAAGTCATTTTAAATAAAATTTTAGTCAACTGTTTCAAAGTATATTATTGAGACGCATTCATAAAGACCATTGTTATAACGTGTATGTCTGCATTATTTCCAACAATTACGCCCCTTTGTTTAAAGTCATTTTCAATAAAGGTTTAGTCCACTGTTTCAAAGTACATTATTGACACACATTTTTTAAGAGAATTGTTATATCGTGTATTTTTGCCTTATTTGCAACAATTACGCCCCTTTGTTTAAAGTCAATTTAAATACAGGTTTAGTCCACTGTTTCAAAGTATATTATTGATACACATTCATAATGTCCATTGTTATAACGTGTATTTCTGCATTATTTCCAACAATTACGCCCCTTTGTTGAAAGTCATTTTGAATAAAGGTTTAGTCCACTGTTTCAAAGCATATTATTGACACACATTCTTAAAGAACATTGTTATAACGTGTATTTCTGCATTATTTCCAACAATTACGCCCCTTTGTTGAAAGTCATTTTAAATAAAGGTTTAGTCCATTGTTTCAAAGTATATTATTGACAAACATTCATGAAGACCATTGTTATAGCTTGTATTTCTGCATTATTTCCAACAATTACGTCCCTTTGTTGAAAGGATTTTTAAATAAAGGTTTAGTCCACTGTTTCAAAGTATATTATTGACACAGATATTTAAAGAGCATTGTTAAACCGTGTATTTTAGCATTATTGCAACAAATTTCGCCCCTTTGTTGAAAGACATTTTAAATAAAGGTTCAATACACTGTTTCCTGTATATTTTTGCCTTACGTTTAACGATAATGTCTCTTTGTTCAAAGGCATTTTTAATAAAACCCTTTGATAATAAGTGCATTATTGACACACATTATAAATAGGTTGTTATACTGTGCATTCCTGCATAATTTCCAACAATTACGTCCCTTTGTTGAAAGGATATTTAAATAAAGGTTTAGTCCACTGTTTCAAAGTATATTATTGACACAGATATTTAAAGAGCATTGTTATGCCGTGTATTTCTGCATTATTTCCAAAAATTACTCCCGTTTTTTGAAAGTCATTTTCAATAAAGGTTTAGTCCATTGTTTCAAAGTATATTATTGACACACATTTCTAAAGAGCATTGTTGTAGCGTGTATTTCTGCATTATTTCCAACAATTACGCCCCTTTGTTGAAAGTCATTTTAAATAAAGGTTTAGTCCATTGTTTCAAAGTATATTATTTACACACATTCATGAAGACCATTGTTATAGCGTGTATTTCTGCATTATTTTCAACAATTACGACCCTTTGTTGAAAGTCATTTTAAATAAAGGTTTAGTCCATTGTTTCAAAGTATATTATTGACACACATTCATGAAGACCATTGTTATAGCGCGTATTTCTGCATTATTTTCAACAATTACGCCCCTTTGTTGAAAGTCATTTTAAATAAAGGTTTAGTCCATTGTTTCAAAGTATATAATTGACGCACATTCATGAAGACCATTGTTATAACGTGTATTTCTGCATTATTTCCAACAGTTACGTCCCTTTGTTGAAAGGATTTTTAAATAAAGGTTTTGTCCACTGTTTCAAAGTATATTATTGACACAGATATTTAAAGAGCATTGTTATATTGTATATTTTTGCTTTATATCAAACAATTACGTCCCTTTTTTTAAAATCAATTTAAATAAAGGTTTATTCAACTGTTTCAAAGTATATTATTGACACACATTCATAAAGACCGTTGTTATAACGTGTATTTCTGCATTATTTCCAACAATTACGCCCCTTTGTTGAAAGTCATTTTGAATAAAGGTTTAGTCCACTGTTTCAGAGTATATTATTGACACAAATATTTAAAGAGCATAGTTATCCTGATCATTCCTTCATAATTCCCAACAATTAACGCTCCTTTGTTGAAAATCAATTTAAATAAAGGTTTAGTCAACTGTTTCAAAGTATATTATTGACACACATTCATATACACATATTGTATTCACATTCATATATTCATATTGACTCACATTCATATCCATTGTTATAGCAACAAAGGGACAATTACGTCCCTTTGTTGAAAGTCATTTTAAATAAAGGTTTAGTCAACTGTTTCAAAGTATATTATTGACACACATTCATAAAGACCATTGTTATAACGTTTATTTCTGCATTATTTCCAACAATTACGCCCCTTTGTTGAAAGTCATTTTCAATAAAGGTTTAGTCCACTTGTTTCAAAGCATATTATTGACACACATTCTTAAAGAGCATTGTTATAACGTGTATTTCTGCATTATTTCCAACAATTACGCCCCTTTGTTGAAAGTCATTTTAAATAAAGGTTTAGTCCACTGTTTCAAAGTATATTATTGACACACATTCTTAAAGACCATTGTTATAACGTGTATTTCTGCATTAGTTTCAACAATTACGCCCCTTTTTTGAAAGTCATTTGAAATAAAGGTTTAGTCCACTGTTTCAAAGTATATTATTGACACACATTCTTAAAGATCATTGTTATATCGTGTATTTCTGCATTATTTCTAACAATTACGTCCCTTTTTTGAAAGTCATTTGAAATAAAGGTTTAGTCCACTGTTTCAAAGTATATTATTGACACACATTCATAAAGACCGTTGTTATAACGTGTATTTCTGCATTATTTCCAACAATTACGTCCCTTTGTTGAAAGTCATTTTTAAATAAAGGTTTAGTCCACTGTTTCAAAGTATATTATTGACACAGATATTTAAAGAGCATTGTTATATCGTGTATTTTTGCTTATATTCCAACAATTACGTCCCTTTTTTTAAAGTCAATTTAAATAAAGGTTTAGTCAACTGTTTCAAAGTATATTATTGACACACATTCATAAAGACCATTGTTATAACGTGTATTTCTGCATTATTTCCAACAATTACGCCCCTTTGTTGAAAGTCATTTTCAATAAAGGTTTAGTCCACTGTTTCAAAGTATATTATTGACACACATTTTTAAAGAGCATTGTTATATCGTGTATTTCTTGCATTATTTCCAACAATTACGCCCCTTTGTTAAAAGTCAATTTAAATAAAGGTTTAGTCCACTGTTTCAAAGTATATTATTGACACACATTCATAATGACACATTGTTATTATACGTGTATTTCTGCCATTATTTACCAACAATTACGTCCCTTTGTTGAAAGTCATTTTAAATAAAGGTTTAGTCAACTGTTTCAAAGTATATTATTGACACACATTCATAAAGACCATTGTTATAACGTGTATTTCTGCATCATTTCCAACAATTACGCCCCTTTGTTGAAAGTCATTTTAAATAAAGGTTTAGTCCATTGTTTCAAAGTATATTATTGACACACATTTTAAAGAGCATTGTTATATCGTGTATTTTTGCATTATTTCCAACAATTACGTCCCTTTGTTGAAAGTCATTTTAAATAAATGTTTAGTCCACTGTTTCAAAGTATATTATTGACACAGATATCTTAAAGAGCATTGTTATAACCGTGTATTTCTGCATTAGTTACAAACAATTACGCCCCTTTTTTGAAAGTCATTTGAAATAAAGGTTTACGTCTTTGCTAACTAGTTTGTCAAGCATTTATACCTTTAAATATATTATTGACACACATTCATAAAGACCGTTGTTATAACGTGTATTTTTGCCTTATTTCCAACAATTACGTTCCTTTGTTGAAAATCATTTTAAATAAAGGTTTAGTCCACTGTTTCAGAGTATATTATTGACACAAATATTTAAAGAGCATTGTTATACCGTGCATTCCTGCATAATTCCCAACAATGAACGTCCCTTTGTTGAAAGTCATTTTAAATAAAGGTTTAGTCCACTGTTTCAAAGTATATTATTGAGACACATTCATAAAGACCATTGTTATAACGTGTATTTCTGCATTATTTCCAACAATTACGCCCCTTTGTTTAAAGTCATTTTCAATAAAGGTTTAGTCCACTGTTTCAAAGTACATTATTGACACACATTTTATAAGAGAATTGTTATAACGTGTATTTCTGCATTATTTCCAACAATTACGCCCCTTTGTTTAAAGTCAATTTAAATACAGGTTTAGTCCACTGTTTCAAAGTATATTATTGATACACATTCATAATGACCATTGTTATAACGTGTTGAAGTGGCAGATGATAACTTTCTGCCCTTCTCATTGTACGTGTGTGTATTCACGATTGAACACAACTTTTCCCAACATAACACTTTATTAAAACGAAAACATAAAACAGATAAAACACAAACTGGCACCTTGTGCCGAATACAAAAAGGGGACTATACCCCAGGCGTAGTAACTCGCTACATACGTTAGTAACTAGCTACAGACCTTATATAGTGTCGCTGTTCACATAGCAACACGGTTACATTAGCATAACTCTGCTTCTGTGGAAAAAACTGGCCTGGTTGCGAAAACCCTCTCATGCATTCAAGTCGATTCTCTTGGAGACTCGTGTCCTGGAGGTGGAGAGGGACATAACGCAAAGTGCTGCCGCCGCAGTACCCCCCTCCTAGTGGAAACGAACTTGCAGACGTTCCGGGGGTTTGCTGGTACGTCCTGCGCGTGTGACCGTAGTGTTTCCGGTCAGATCAGCACTTTTTACCTGTTGCTCGTTCAAAGTGAAAGCAGGCTTCAATCGATCAACGGTGACTATATTTTCCTGGCCTTTCATTAAAACTTTATAAAATTTATTGGTTCTCATTAGCACAGGAAATGGTCCGTCGTACGGTGGACACAGCGGTGGTTTCACAGAGTCCTTACGGACATATACATCTTTGGAAGTAGCTAGTGATTTGGGAATGAATATTTGTTCACGGCCGTGAGAAGACGTTGGTCGAGGTACTAGGTGCTCCATCTGCTGCTTTAGTTGTCGAATGAAGTCTGGAACATTAATATCTGTTGCAGAGGGCTGGAAAAATTCTCCAGGGAGTCTAAGCGAAATGCCGTATACCAGCTCAGCCGTGGTTGCTCTCAACTCTTCCTTATAGACGGACCGAAGTCCTAATAGAACAGTAGGTAATTTTTCCAACCATTGGTCGGTCAGACAGGCTTTCAACGCAGTTTTCAAACCTCTATGCCAGTTCTCTATAAGGCCATTGGCCTGTGGATGATAAGCTGCACTACGATTTCTTTTTATCCCAAATAAATGTAAGAGAGAATTAAACAAGCAAGATTCAAATTGCCGACCCTGGTCGGTTGTGATAGTTGTGGGCACGCCAAACCTTGCTACCCAGTTTTCGTAAAACGCTCTAGCAACAGTGTCGCTGGCTATGTTAGTGACGGGTACTGCTTCAACCCAACGTGTAAATCTGTCGATCATTGTAATCAAATATTTAAAATTTTTGTTTACGGGTAAAGGGCCGACTAGATCTATGTGTATGTGGTCAAATCTATCTCTTGGAACAGTATAATTCTGTATTGGGGTTTTTGTATGTCTATGCGTCTTAGTCAACTGACAAGGAATGCAACATTTCGTCCAAGTCCGTGAATCCTTTTGAATGCCAGGCCAAATAAAACGAGAACTTAGCAATTTAGCTGTGGCCTTCATACCTGGGTGAGACCCTCTACTCGATCAACACCCTCCCACTCTTATGTTTTCGTTTTAATAAAGTGTTATGTTGGGAAAAGTTGTGTTCAATCGTGAATACACACACGTACAATGAGAAGGGCAGAAAGTTATCATCTTCCACTTCAACTGGTGACCCGGACGTGATCCGTGAAAATAGTAAAAACACGGCCCTCGAGAAAGTGCTTAAAATACTTGATAGATGCGTAGATAGCGTACAATTCTCTGTCATAAGTAGACCATTTCTGCTGTGCAGGTGTGAGCTTAGCAGAATAAAATGCTAAGGGCTCGATTACTTGTACATCCTGCTTTAAGCTGATCTGGTGGAGAGAACTGCCTATAGATGTACTACTTGCATCGGTGCATAAGCAAAGCTGTGCGTCTGGGTTGGGATGTACCAATAATGCCGCGTTAGCTAGCGATTCCTTACACTTCGTGAAGGCTTCTAGCGTTTCGGTTGTCCACGAAATAACCTTTTTGCTATTATTTTTATAGCCTTTTAAAAGCTCGTTTAGAGGCGCTTGTAATTTAGCAGCCTGCGGGACATTCCGTCTGTAAAAGTTCAAGAGTCCTAAGAAGCGTTTTAAACCTTTGCATGTTTGGGGTTGTTCGAAGTCGAAAATTGGTTTAACTTTGCTAGGCAGCGGTTTTATGCCGTGTTCGTTAACCAAGTAACCCAAGAATGGTAGTTCAGTGACCCCAAAAATGCTTTTAGACAAGTTGATTCTAATGCCGTATTTGTTTAGCCTTTTAAACAGAGTTTAAGATGAGTCATGTGCTCTTTCTCATTTGAACTGGCTATTAAAATGTCGTCTAAGTAAGCAAATGTAAAGTTTAAGTCTTGTAGGACTTCAGATATGAACCTTTGGAAAGTTTGAGCTGCATTACACAACCCAAAGGGAAGGAATTTGAATTCCCATAAGCCGAAAGGTGTGGTAATAGCGGTTTTTTGAATGTCGTCTTTGTGCACTGGGATTTGATGGTATGCACGGATGAGGTCGATTTTGGAAAATATTTTTTTTCCGTACAGTTCATTAGAAAAATCATGTATATGGGGAAGGGGATATCTGTCAGGAATAGTAATTTTATTTAAAGCTCTGTAATCGCCAGTCGGACGAAAATCAGTACTATTGGGTTTTGGGACCATGTGTAAAGGGCTGGCCCAACACGAGTTACTAGGTCTACAGATTCCCTTTTCTTGCATGTATTGAAATTCCTGTTTAGCTATTTTTAATTTCAATGGATTTAAACGCCGTGGCCGTGCGAATACAGGTTGCCCTGTTGTTTCAATTTTATGCACTGTATTGTGCTTTACTTTCATATTAGAAGGATACGGTTTAAGTATGTCGGGAAATTTTCGTAATATATTTTTAATTTTTAAATCCTTAGCAAGTAGACTAACATTAGGCGAACTCTCGTTGCAAGCGGAACCTAGAGCTGCTTTGGACGAACTTGGATCGCGTAAACAAAGTCTTTTCAGATCAATTAATAAGCCAAAGTGTTTTATAAAATCAGCACCAATTATTGGTCTGCTAACGTCTGCGACCACAAACGGCCACTGAAAAGACCGATTTAACGCAAGATCGAGTTTTACTAATTTAGTTCCGTAGACTTTGATACGAGATCCATCAGCAGAATACAATATAATATTTTTAGGTCCATTATACTGAGTATTTTTTGCTCTGGGTAAAACGCAGATATCACTGCCACTATCAATTAGATATTCCACCCCAGATATTTTATCTCTAATAAAAAGACGGCGACTTATAACGTCCTTGTACGTATAGTCACATTGCGCCGTATAATGCGACCGGCCCTCTAGTTTTTTTAAGGAGTTATAATTGCACGGCTCTAGACATTTGCGAGCACGATCTTTAAATTTTTTATGATACCAGCACACCGTTTCAGAGGAGTGGGAGGGTGTTGATCGAGTAGAGGGTGTCACACAGTGTGGGGGATTACGCTGAAATTTATTATTAATGAGTCTTGTACGACTAAGAGTGCGTGGCCTAAATTTATCTTGCAAGACCTTGTCAATTTTTAGGATTAGTTCTGTCAATAGTTTTTTTAATTCCTGCACCTCATTTTCCGAGTTAGTAGTATGAGTGTCTAGACTTTGTATGTCTGAACTAGAATTACCCGTGACTTCTACGATTTTATCTGCCATGAGAGCTAATGTATCTAAAGTACCCTCATATACAGACAAGATAGCTTGAGTGTCTTTAGGCAATCTTTGTAGAAATAGAGTTTTTAAAAACTCGGTGTCTGTTTTATCGGGTGCCAAGTGCTTCATTTTCCTTAGTAAGTGGGAAGGTTTTTCATCTCCTAACACTAATTCCGAAAGTAATTGCTTTATCTTTGTTTGTTCGGAATCCGTGAATTCGGCTAAAAGCCGTTTTTTTAAGGTATCATACTTTAGAGTGGGGGGAGGTGTTAAAACTACATCACTTACATAACTTAAGATATCAGCATTTAGACTAGACACTATATAATAAAATTTTGTAGAATCTTCACTAATGTTCGCGATGTGAAATTGTGATTCTATATTAGCGAACCATAAATCTGGAAATTTTTCCCAAAAGGGTGGTAACTTGAGAGCTACGCGACTAATGTCGCCGGTTTTCACCGCCTCTACAGACGTTTCACCATTCATTTTTGGAAAGCCTGACTGAGCAACCAATTAAATGGGGATGAAGAAAAATGTATAAATGTTTGTTTAAAACTTGCCACCTGTCTTGTCCGTTGTCTTCAAATACTTGATGACGGTGCGCGCAGGAAAGTCGAGGCAGCAGACGAGAGGAAATCTTTACCCGTAGAACACCGTTCTTTGCAATAAGGCGGCTCCAACAAACTCACCGAGGGCCAGCTTGACTGTAGATCTTGCCCAAGCTGCTGAAGAGGCTTGACTTTGAACATCGATCGAACTTCCAGAGTAGCACACTTTGTTTCTTACAGAAGATGGTTTTGTCCTATTCCGGGTCACCAGTTGAAGTGGCAGATGATAACTTTCTGCCCTTCTCATTGTACGTGTGTGTATTCACGATTGAACACAACTTTTCCCAACATAACACTTTATTAAAACGAAAACATAAAACAGATAAAACACAAACTGGCACCTTGTGCCGAATACAAAAAGGGGACTATACCCCAGGCGTAGTAACTCGCTACATACGTTAGTAACTAGCTACAGACCTTATATAGTGTCGCTGTTCACATAGCAACACGGTTACATTAGCATAACTCTGCTTCTGTGGAAAAAACTGGCCTGGTTGCGAAAACCCTCTCATGCATTCAAGTCGATTCTCTTGGAGACTCGTGTCCTGGAGGTGGAGAGGGACATAACGCAAAGTGCTGCCGCCGCAGTGTATTTCTGCATTATTTCCAACAATTACGCCCCTTTGTTGAAAGTCATTTTCAATAAATGTTTAGTCCACTGTTTCAAAGCATATTATTGACACACATTCTTAAAGAACATTGTTATAACGTGTATTTCTGCATTATTTCCAACAATTACGCCCCTTTGTTGAAAGTCATTTTAAATAAAGGTTTAGTCCATTGTTTCAAAGTATATTATTGACACACATTCATAAAGACCATTGTTATAGCGTGTATTTCTGCATTATTTCCAACAATTACGTCCCTTTGTTGAAAGGATTTTTAAATAAAGGTTTAGTCCACTGTTTCAAAGTATATTATTGACACAGATATTTAAAGAGCATTGTTAAACCGTGTATTTTAGCATTATTGCAACCAATTTCGCCCCTTTGTTGAAAGACATTTTAAATAAAGGTTCAATACACTGTTTCCTGTATATTTTTGCCTTACGTTTAACGATAATGTCTCTTTGTTCAAAGGCATTTTTAATAAAACCCTTTGATAATAATTGCATTATTGACACACATTATAAATAGGTTGTTATACTGTGCATTCCTGCATAATTTCCAACAATTACGTCCCTTTGTTGAAAGGATATTTAAATAAAGGTTTAGTCCACTGTTTCAAAGTATATTATTGACACAGATATTTAAAGAGCATTGTTATGCCGTGTATTTCTGCATTATTTCCAAAAATTACTCCCGTTTTTTGAAAGTCATTTTCAATAAATGTTAAGTCCACTGTTTCAAAGTCTATTATTGAAACACATTTCTAAAGAGCATTGTTGTAGCGTGTATTTCTGCATTATTTCCAACAATAACGCCCCTTTGTTGAAAGTCAAGTATATTACTTACAAGTCAAGTATTCTACTTACAAGTATTACTTACACGTCAAGTATATTACAAGTATGTTACAAGTCAAGAATTCTACTTACAATTATTATTTACAAGCCAAGTATATTACTTACATTAGAGTATATTACGCCTTTTGTTGAAAGGCAAAGTATATTATTGATACACATTCTTAAAGGCCATTGTTTTAACCTGTATTTTCTCATTATTTCATACAATTACGCCCCTTTGTTGAAAGTCATTTGAAATAAAGGTTTAGTCCACTGTTTCCTAAGTAAGTTTAATCCACTGTTAAAGTCTATTATTGACACACATTTCTAAAAAGCATTGTTATAGCGTGTATTTCTGCATTATTCCCAACAATTACGCCCCTTTGTTGAAAGTCATTTTAAATAAAGGTCTAGTCCACAGTTTCAAAGTATATTATTTACACACATTTTAAAAGAGCATTGTTATATCGTGTATTTTTGCCTTATTTCCAACAATTACGTCCCTTTGTTGAAAGTCATTTTAAATAAAGGTTTAGTCAACTGTTTCAAAGTATATTATTGATACACATTCATAAAGACCATTGTTATAACGTGTATTTCTGCATTATTTCCAACAATTACGCCCCTTTGTTGAAAGTCATTTTAAATAAAGGTTTAGTCCACTGTTTCCAAGTAAGTTAGTCACTGTTAAAGTCTATTATTTACACACATTTCTAAAGAGCATTGTTATAGCGTGTATTTCTGCATTATTCCAACAATTACGTCCCTTTGTTGAAAGTCATTTTCAATAAAGGCTTTGTCAACTGTTTCAAAGTATATTATTGATACACATTCATAAAGACCATTGTTATAGCGTGTATTTCTGCATTATTTCCAACAATTACGCCCCTTTGTTGAAAGTCATTTTAAATAAAGGTCTAGTCCACAGTTTCAAAGTATATTATTTACACACATTTTAAAAGAGCATTGTTATATCGTGTATTTTTGCCTTATTTCCAACAATTACGTCCCTTTGTTGAAAGTAATTTTAAATAAAGGTTTAGTCAACTGTTTGAAAGTATATTATTGACACACATTCATAAAGACCGTTGTTATAACGTGTATTTCTGCATTATTTCCAACAATTACGCCCCTTTGTTGAAAGTCATTTTTAATAAAGGTTTAGTCCACTGTTTCCTAAGTAAGTTTAGTCCACTCTTAAAGTCTATTATTGACACACATTTCTAAAGAGCATTGTTATAGCGTGTATTTCTGCATTATTCCCAACAATTACGCCCCTTTGTTGAAAGTCATTTTCAATAAAGGCTTTGTCCATTGTTTCAAAGTATATTATTGACACACATTCATAAAGACCATTGTTATAGCGTGTATTTCTGCATTATTTCCAACAATTACGCCCCTTTGTTGAAAGTCATTTTAAATAAAGGTCTAGTCCACAGTTTCAAAGTATATTATTTACACACATTTTAAAAGAGCATTGTTATATCGTGTATTTTTGCCTTATTTCCAACAATTACGTCCCTTTGTTGAAAGTAATTTTAAATAAAGGTTTAGTCAACTGTTTCAAAGTATATTATTGATACACATTCTGAAAGACCATTGTTATAACGTGTATTTCTTCATTATTTCAAACAATTACGCCCCTTTGTTGAAAGTCATTTTAAATAAAGGTTTAGTCCACTGTTTCAAAGTATATTATTGACACACATTATTAATGGCCATTGTTATAACGTGTATTTCTTCATTATTTTCAACAATTACGCCCCTTTGTTGAAAGTCATTTTAAATAAAGGTTTAGTCCACTGTTTCTAAGTATATTATTGATACACATTCTTAAAGACCATTGTTATAACGTGTATTTCTGCATTATTTCCAACAATAACGCCCCTTTGTTGAAAGTCATTTTCAATAAAGGTATAGTCCACTTTTTCAAAGCATATTATTCACACACATTCTTAAAGAACATTGTTATAACGTGTATTTCTGCATTATTTCCAATAATTACGCCCCTTTGTTGAAAGTCATTTTAAATAAAGGTTTATGAGTCCATTGTTTCAAAATATATTATTGACACACATTCATGAAGACCATTGTTATAGCGCGTATTTCTAGCATTATTTTCAACAATTACGCCCCTTTGTTGAAAGTCATTTTAAATAAAGGTTTAGTCCATTGTTTCAAAGTATATTATTGACACACATTCATGAAGACCATTGTTATAACGTGTATTTCTGCATTATTTCCAACAGTCACGTCAATTTGTTGAAAGGATTTTTAAATAAAGGTTTAGTCCACTGTTTCAGAGTATATTATTGACACAAATATTTAAAGAGCATCGTTAAATCCGATCATTCCTTCATAATTCCCAACAATTAACGCTCCTTTGTTAAAAATCAATTTAAATAAAGGTTTAGTCAACTGTTTCAAAGTATATTATTGACACACATTCATATACACATATTGCATTCACATTCATATATTCATATTGACTCACATTCATATCCCATTGTTATAGCAACAAAGGGACAATTACGTCCCTTTGTTGAAAGTCATTTTATATAAAAGTTTAGTCAACTGTTTCAAAGTATATTTTTGACACACATTCATAAAGACCATTGTTATAAAATGTATTTCTGCATCATTTCCAACAATTACGCCCCTTTGTTGAATGTCATTTTCAATAAAGGTTTAGTCCATTGTTTCAAAGCATATTATTGACACACATTTTAAAGAGCATTGTTATATCGTATATTTTTGCCTTATTTCCAATAATTACGTCCCTTTGTTGAAAGTCATTTTAAATAAAAGTTTAGTCAACTGTTTCAAAGTATATTATTGACACACATTCTTAAAGACCATTGTTATAACGTGTATTTCTGCATTAGTTAAAACAATTACGCCCCTTTTTTGAAAGTCATTTGAAATAAAGGTTTAGTCCACTGTCTCAAAGTACATTATTGACACACATTTTTAAAGATCATTTTTATATCGTGTATTTTTTCCTTATTTCTAACAATTACGTCCCTTTGTTAAAAATCAATTGAAATAAAGGTTTAGTCAACTGTTTCAAATTATATTATTGACACACATTCATAAAGACCGTTGTTATAACGTGTATTTCTGCATTATTTCCAACAATTACGTCCCTTTGTTGAAAGTCATTTTAAATAAAGTTTTAGTCCACTATTTCAGAGTATATTATTGACAGAAATATTTAAAGAGCATTGTTACACCGTGCATTCCTGCATAATTCCCAACAATGAACGTCCCTTTGTTGAAAGTCATTTTAAATAACATTTTAGTCAACTGTTTCAAAGTATATTATTGAGACGCATTCATAAAGACCATTGTTATAACGTGTATTTCTGCATTATTTCCAACAATTACGCCCCTTTGTTGAAAGTCAAGTATATTACTTACAAGTGAAGTATTCTACTTAAGGTATTACTTACACGTCAAGTATATTACAAGTATCTTACAAGTCAAGTATTCTACTTACAAGTATTATTTACAAGCCAAGTATATTACTTACATTCAAGTATATTACGCCCCTTTGTTGAAAGGCAAAGTATATTATTCACACACACTTTCTTAAAGGCCATTGTTTTAACGTGTATTTCCTCATTATTTCATACAATTACGCCCCTTTGTTGAAAGTCATTTGAAATAAAGGTTTAGTCCACTGTTTCCTAAGTAAGTTTAATCCACTGTTAAAGTCTATTATTGACACACATTTCTAAAAAGCATTGTTATAGCGTGTATTTCTGCATTATTCCCAACAATTACGCCCCTTTGTTGAAAGTCATTTTATGTAAAGGTTTAGTCCAATGTTTCAAAGTATATTATTGACACACATTCATGAAGACCATTGTTAAAGCGTGCATTTCTGCATTATTTCCAACAATTACGCCCCTTTGTTGAAAGTCATTTTGAATAAAAGTTTAGTCAACTGTTTCAAAGTATATTATTGACACACATTCTTAAAGACCATTGTTATAACGTGTATTTCTGCATTAGTTAAAACAATTACGCCCCTTTGTTGAAAGTCATTTTAAATAAAGGTTTAGTCCACTGTCTCAAAGTACATTATTGACACACATTTTTAAAGAGCAATGTTATATCGTGTTTTTTTGCCTTATTTCTAACAATTACGTCCCTTTGTTGAAAGTCATTTTAAATAAAGGTTGAGTCAACAGTTTCAAAGTATATTATTGATACACATTCATAAAGACCATTGTTATAACGTGTATTTCTGCATTATTTCCAACAATTACGCCCCTTTGTTGAAAGTCATTTTAAATAAAGGTTTAGTCCTTTGTTTCAAAGTATATTATTGACACAGATATTTAAAGAGCATTGTTATACCGTGTATTTTAGCATTATTTCCAATAATTACGTCCCTTTGCTGAAAGTTATTTTAACTAAAAGTTTAGTCAACTGTTTCAAAGTATATTATTGACACACATTCTTAAAGACCATTGTTATAACGTGTATTTCTGCATTATTTCCAAATATTACGCCCCTTTGTTGAAAGTCATTTTATGTAAAGGTTTAGTCCAATGTTTCAAAGTATATTATTGACACACATTCATGAAGACCATTGTTAAAGCGTGCATTTCTGCATTATTTTGAACGATTACGCCCCTTTGTTGAAAGTCATTTGAAATAAAGGTCTAGTCCACAGTTTCAAAGAATATTATTTACACACATTTTAAAAGAGCATTGTTATATCGTGTATTTTTGCCTTATTTCCAACAATTACGTCCCTTTATTAAAAATCAATTTAAATAAAGGTTGAGTCAACTGTTTCAAAGTATATTATTGATACACATTCATTAAGACCATTGTTATAACGTGTATTTCTGCATTATTTCCAACAATTACGCCCCTTTGTTGAAAGTCATTTTAAATAAAGGTTTAGTCCACTGTTTCAAAGTACATTATTGACACACATTTTTAAGGAGCATTGTTATATCGTGTATTTTTGCCTTATTTCCAACAATTACGTCCCTTTATTAAAAATCAATCTAAATAAAGGTTTAGTCAACTGTTTCAAAGTATATTATTGATACACATTCTTAAAGACCATTGTTATAACGTGCATTTCTGCATTATTTCCAACAATTACGCCCCTTTGTTGAAAGTCATTTTCAAAAAGGTTTATTCCACTGTTTCAGAGTATATTATTGACACAAATATTTAAAGTGCATTGTTATACCGTGCATTCCTGCATAATTCCCAACAATGAACGTTCCTTTGTTGAAAGGATGTTTAGATAAAGGTTAGATACACAGATATTTAAAGACCAATGTTATACCGTGTATTTTAGCATTATTTCAACAAATTTCGCCCCTTTGTTGAAAGACATTTTAAATAAAGGTTCAATACACTGTTTCCCGTATATTTTTGCCTTCAGTTTATCGATAATGTCTCTTTGTTAAAAGGCATTTTTAATAAAACCCTTTGATAATAAGTGCATTATTGAAACATATTATAAATAGCTTGTTATACTGTGCATTCCTGCATAATTTCCAAAAATGAACGCCCCGTTGTTGAAAGTCATTTTGAATGAAGGTTTAGTCAACTGTTTCAAAGTATATTATTGATACACATTCTTAAAGACCATTGTTATAAAGTGCATTTCTGCATTATTTCCAACAATTACGTCCCTTTGTTGAAAGGATTTTTAAATAAAGTTTTTGTCCACTGTTTCAAAGTATATAATTGACACAAATATTTAAAGAGCATTGTTATACTGTGCATTCCTGCATAATTCCCAACAATGATCGTCTCTTTGTTGAACGTCATTTTAAGTAAAGGTTTAGTCCATTGTTTCAAAGTATATTATTGACACCCATTATTAAAGGCCATTGTTATAACGTGTATTTCTGCATTATTTCCAACAATTACGCCCCTTTGTTGAAAGTCATTTTCAAAAAGGTTTATTCCACTGTTTCAGAGTATATTATTGACACAAATATTTAAAGAGCATTGTTATACCGTGCATTCCTGCATATTTCCCAACAATGAACGTCCCTTTCTTAAAAGTCAATTTAAATAAAGGTTTAGTCAACTGTTTCAAAGTATATTATTGACACACATTCATAAAGACCATTGTCATAACGTGTATTTCTGCATTATTTCCAACAATTACGCCCCTTTGTTGAAAGTCATTTTTAAATAAAGGTTTAGTCCACTGTTTCAAAGTATATTATTGACACACATTCATAAAGACCATTGTGATAACGTGTATTTCTGCATTATTTCCAACCATTACGCCCCTTTGTTTAAAGTCAATTTAAATACAGGTTTAGTCCACTGTTTCGTAAGTAAGTTTAGTCCACTGTTAAAGTCTATTATTGACACACATTTCTAAAGAGCATTATGGCGTGTATTTCTGCATTATTTCCAACAATTATGCCCCTTTGTTGAAAGTCAAGTATATTACTTACAACTCAAATATACTACTTACAAGTCAAGTATTCTACTTACAAGCATTACTTACAAGTCAAGAATATTACAAGTATGTAACAAGTATGTTACACAAGTATGTTACAAGTCAAGTATTCTACTTACAAGTTAAGTATATTACTTACATTCAAGTATATTACGCCCCTTTGTTGAAAGTCAAAGTATATTATTGACACACATTCTTAAAGGTCATTTTTATAACGTGTGTTTCTTCATTATTTGAAACAATTACGCCCCTTTGTTGAAAGTCATTTTAAATAAAGGTTTAGTCCACTGTTTCCTAAGTAAGTTTAGTCCACAGTTTCAAAGTATGTTATTGACACACATTTTAAAAGAGCATTGTTATATCGTGTATTTTTGCCTTATTTCCAACAATTACGTCCCTTTGTTCAAAGTCAATTTAAATAAAGGTTTAGTCAACAGTTTCAAAGTATATTATTGATACACATTCATAAAGAACATTGTTATAACGTGTATTTCTGCATTATTTCCAACAATTACGCCCCTTTGTTGAAAGTCATTTTCAATAAAGGTTTAGTCCATTGTTTCAAAGCATATTATTGACACACATTTTTAAAGAGCATTGTTATATCGTATATTTTTGCCTTATTTCCAATAATTACGTCCCTTTGTTGAAAGTCATTTTAAATAAAAGTTTAGTCAACTGTTTCAAAGTATATTATTGACACACATTCTTAAAGACCATTCTTATAACGTGTATTTCTGCATTACTTAAAAAAATTACGCCCCTTTGTTGAAAGTCATTTGAAATAAAGGTTTAGTCCACTGTCTCAAAGTACATTATTGACACACATTTTTAAAGAGCATTGTTATATCGTGTATTTTTGCCTTATTTCTAACAATTACGTCCCTTTGTTAAAAATCAATTGAAATAAAGGTTTAGTCAACTGTTTCAAAGTACATTATTGACACACATTTTTAATGAGCATTGTTATATCGTGTATTTTTGCCTTATTTCCAACAACTACGTCCCTTTGTTGAAAGTCATTTTGAATAAAGGTTTAGTCAATTTTTTCAAAGTACATTATTGACACACATTCTTAAAGACCATTGTTATAACGTGCATTTCTGCATTATTTCCAACAATTACGACCCTTTGTTAAAGTCATTTATAATAAATTTTTAGTCCACTGTTTCAGAGTATATTATTGACACAAATATTTAAAGAGCATTGTTATACCGTGCATTCCTGCATAATTCCCAACAATGGACGTTCCTTTGTTGAAAGTCATTTTAAATAAAATTGTAGTCTACTGTTTCAAAGTATATTATTGACACGCATTCATAAAGACTATTGTTATAACGTGTATTTTTGCATTATTTCCAACAATTACGCCCCTTTGTTTAAAGTCATTTTGAATAAAGGTTTAGTCCACTGTTTCAGAGTATATTATTGACACAAATATTTAAAGAGCATTGTTATACCGTGCATTCCTGCATAATTCCCAACAATGAACGTTCCTTTGTTGAAAGTCATTTTAAATAAAATTGTAGTCTACTGTTTCAAAGTATATTATTGACACGCATTCATAAAGACCATTGTTATAACGTGTATTTCTGCATTATTTCCAACAATTACGCCCCTTTGTCTAAAGTGATTTTCAATAAAGATTTAGTCCACTGTTTCAAAGTACATTATTGACACACATTCATAAAGACCGTTGTTATAACGTGCATTTCTGCATTATTTCCAACTATTACGTCCCTTTTTTGAAAGGAGTTTTAAATAAAGGTTTACTGTTTCAAAGGTCCACTGTTTCAAACTATATTATTGACACAGATATTTAAAGAGCATTGTTATACCGTGTATTTTAGCATTATTAAAACCAATTTCGACCCTTTGTTGAAAGACATTTTAAATAAAGGTTCAATACACTGTTACCCGTATATTTTTGCCTTAAGTTTAACGATAATGTCTCTTTGTTCAAAGGCAGTTTTAATAAAACCCTTTGATTCTAAGTGCATATTTGACACACAATATAAATAGCTTGTTATACTGTGCATTACTGCATAATTTCTAACAATTACGCCCCTTTGTTGAAAGTCATTTTAAATAAAGATTTAGTCCGCTGTTTTAGAGTATATTATTTACACACATTTTTAAAGAGCATTGTTACATCGTGTTTTTGCTTTATTTCAACAATTACGTCCCTTTGTTGAAATTCATATTAAATAAAAGTTTAGTCAACTGTTTCAAAGTATATTATTGACACACATTCATAAAGACCATTGTTATGACGTGTATTTCTGCATTATTTCAAACAATTACGCCCCTTTGTTGAAAGTCATTTTAAATAAAGGTTTAGTCCACTGTTTCAAAGTATATTATTGACACACATTATTAAAGACCATTGTTATAACGTGTATTTCTGCATTATTTCCAACAATTACGTCCCTTTGTTGAAAGGATTTTTAAATAAGGGTTTAGTCCACTGTTTCAAAGTATATTATTGACACAGATATATAAAAAGCATTGTTATACCGTGTATTTTAGCATTATTTCAAGCAATTTCGCCCCTTTGTTGAAAGACATTTTAAATAAAGGTACAATACACTGTTTCCCGTATATTTTTGCCTTACGTTTCACGATAATGTGTCTTTGTGCAAAGGCATTTTTAATAAAACCCTTTTATTCTATTATTCATACACATTCATAAAGACCATTGTTATAACGTGTATTTCTGCATTATTTCCAACAATTACGCCCCTTTGTTAAAAGTTATTTTCCATAAAGATTTAGTCCACTGTTTCAAAGCATATTATTGACACACATTTATGAAGAGCATTGTTATAGCGTGTATTTCTGCATTATTTCGAACAATTACGTCCCTTTGTTGAAAGTCATTTGAAATAAAGGTTTAGTCCACTGTTTCAAAGTATATTATTGACACACATTCAAAAAGAGCGTTGTTATATCGTGTATTTCTGCATTATTTCCAACAATTACGTCCCTTTGTTCAAAGTCATTTTAAATAAGGGTTTAGTCAACTGTTTCAAAGTATATTATTGACACACATTCATAAAGACCATTGTTATAACGTGTATTTCTGCATTATTTCCAACAATTACGCCCCTTTGTTGAAAGTCATTTTAAATGAAGGTTTAGTCCACTGTTTCAAAGTACATTATTGACACACATTAATAAAGAATGTTGTTATAACGTGTATTTCTGCATTATTTCCAACAATTACGTCCCTTTATTAAAAATCAATTTAAATAAAGGTTTAGTCGACTGTTTCAAAGTATATTATTGACACACATTAATAAAGATCGTTGTTACAACGTGTATTTCTGCATTATATCCAACAATTACGTCCCTTTGTTGAAAGGATTTTTAGATAAATGTTTAGTCCACTGTTTCAAAGTATATTATTGACACAGATATTTAAAGACCATTGTTATACCGTGTATTTTAGCATTATTTCAACAATTTCGCCCCTTTGTTGAAAGACATTTTAAATAAAGGTTCAATACACTGTTTCCCGTATATTTTTGCCTTAAGTTTAACGATAATGTCTCTTTGTTCAAAGGCATTTTTAATAAAACCCTTTGATTCTAAGTGCATTATTGACACACATTATAAATAGCTTGTTATACTGTGCATTCCTGTATAATTTCTAACAATTTCGCACCTTTGTTGAAAGTCATTTTAAATAAAGATTTAGTCCGCTGTTTTAGAGAATATAGTTTAAAAAAATATTTAAAGAGCATTGTTATACCGATCATTCCTGCATAATTCCCAGCAATTAACGTCCCTTTGTTAAAAATTCAATTTAAATAAAGGTTTACTCAACTGTTTCAAAGTATATTATTGACACACATTCATATACACATATTGTATTCACATTCATATATTCATATTGACACACATTCATATACACATTCATATCCCATTGTAATAGCAACAAAGGGACAATTACGTCCCTTTGTTGAAAGTCATTTTAAATAAAAGTTTAGTCAACTGTTTCAAAGTATATTATTGACACACATTCATAAAGACCATTGTTATAACGTGTATTTCTGCATTATTTCCAACAATTACGCCCCTTTATTGAAAGTCAATTTAAATACAGGTTTAGTCCACTGTTTCCTAAGTAAGTTTAGTCCACTGTTAAAGTCTATTATTGACACACATTTCTAAAGAGCATTGTTATAGCGTGTATTTCTGCATTATTTCCAACAATTATGCCCCTTTGTTGAAAGTCAAGTATATTACTTACAACTCAAATATACTACTTACAAGTAAAGTATTCTACTTACAAGTATTACTTACAAGTCAAGTATATTACAAGTATGTAACAAGTATGTTACACAAGTATGTTACAAGTCAAGTATTCTACTTACTAGTTAAGTATATTGTTTACATTCAAGTGTATTACGCCCCTTTGTTGAAAGTCAAAGTATATTATTGATACACATTCTTAAAGGCCATTGTTATAACGTGTATTTCTTCATTATTTGAAACAATTACGCCCCTTTGTTGAAAGTCATTTTCAATAAAGGTTTAGTGCATTGTTTCAAAGTATATTATTTACACACATTTTAAAAGAGCATTGTTATGTCGTGTATTTTTGCCTTATTTCCAACAATTACGTCCCTTTGTTGAAAGTCATTTTAAATAAAGGTTGAGTCAACTGTTTCAAAGTATCTTAGTGATACACATTCATAAAGACCATTGTAATGACGTGTATTTCTGCATTATTTCCAACAATTACGCCCCTTTGTTGAAAGTCATTTTAAATAAAGGTTTAGTCCACTGTTTCAAAGTATATTATTGACACACATTATTAATGGCCATTGTTATAACGTGTATTTCTGCATTATTTCCAACAATTACGTCCCTTTGTTGAAAGGATTTTTAGACAAAGGTTTAGTCCACTGTTTCAAAGTATATTATTGACACAGATATTTAAAGACCACTGTTATACCGTGTATTTTAGCAATATTTACACCAATTGCGCCCCTTTGTTAATAGACATTTTAAATAAAGGTTCAATACACTGTTTCCCGTATATTTTTGCCTTCCGTTTAACGATAATGTCTCTTTGTTAAAAGGCATTTTTAATAAAACCCTTTGATAATAAGTGCATTATTGAAACATATTATAAATAGCTTGTTATACTGTGCATTCCTGCATAATTTCCAAAAATGAACGCCCCGTTGTTTAAAGTCATTTTGAATAAAGGTTTAGTCCACTGTTTCAAAGTATATTATTGATACACATTCTTAAAGACCATTGCTATAACGTGCATTTCTGCATTATTTCCAACAATTACGTCTTTTGTTGAAAGGATTTTTAAATAAAGGTTTAGTCCACTGTTTCAAAGTATATTATTGACACAAATATTTAAAGAGCATTGTTATACCGTGCATTCCTGCATAATTCCCAACAATGAACGTCCCTTTGTTAAAAATCAATTTAAATAAAGGTTTAGTCAACTGTTTCAAAGTATATTATTGACACACATTCATAAAGACCATTGTTATAACGTGTATTTCTGCATTATTTCCAACAATTACGCCCCTTTGTTGAAAGTCATTTTAAATAAAGGTTTAGTCCACTGTTTCAAAGTATATTATTGACACACATTCTTAAAGGCCATTGTTATAACGTGTATTTCTTCATTATTTCCAACAATTACGCCCCTTTATTGAAAGTCAATTTAAATACAGGTTTAGTCCACTGTTTCCTAAGTAAGTTTAGTCCACTGTTAAAGTCTATTATTGACACACATTCATGAAGACCATTGTTATAGCGTGTATTTCTGCATTATTTTCAACAATTATGCACCTTTGTTAAAAGTCAAGTATATTACTTACAACTCAAATATACTACTTACATGTCAAGTATTCTACTTACAAGTATTACTTACAAGTCAAGTATATTACAAGTATGTAACAAGTATGTTACACAAGTATGTTACAAGTCAAGTATTCTACTTA
>JAWZYV010000106.1:0-23130 GCA_038373885.1 Cheiracanthium punctorium | reverse complement strand
ATGTCTCGTAAAGCGCGTGGTGTCATTGGTCCTCGGCGTAAGTTCTTCAAATGACGGAATGCTCTTATCGCAGTTCTCTTCATTCTGGTAGAAACGTTTCACGAACAGAACTTTGTCTTTCAAAGTCGCCATTGTGCATCAGCGAGCTGGTAACAACTGCCTGTGCAGCGCCTGTCTTCCACTCTTGTAGGGCTGGTCTTTATAGGTAAAATTTCAAAATAAATAAATATATAAAATCTTAAACACAATCATATTTTATGTAAATTAGAGCGAAAACTTATAATAGAAGAAATGTGATGCAACAATTAAGATGAATAAACATTTTAACAAGAAAAAATGCAGATTTTTATAAGGAATATAAAATCACCCTACTTCTAACTAACTGCTAATGAGTTCCTGAAACAAATAACAAATAATCCCATGGCCAAAGTGGTGCCGTGCTCGTAGCGTACGTGCTCATAGCGTACACCCCATCAAGGGTGCTTGTAGCGTACATGTGGTGCTCGTAGCCTACATCTCCCCCTCCACCTGTTTCCGGTCTCACCACAGCAAATCCGACTAAATGTAGACCTACTTTAGTAGCGGCCATTTTAGACCACAAAATCGTAGTTTAGAAAACAATAAAATATCGGGAAAAAACCACCTTCTTTAGCAAGAAAATTGAGTTGCTGGTCATCCTATTGCTGTTCTCTTGTTTAAAGGTGTGCAAGCAATCTGTGTACATAATGTATTATACTAGAAACCTCTTAAAATGATAAAAAACCATCATTTAAAAATATATTGCTATTTAAACTATTAATTTTTCTATCTGTATAAATGCCTTCTTGCTGCGTTCCTGGCTGAAAATGAAGCTATCAGAAAGAAGAAAATGTAAAAGTGTACAGGCATTAGGCGGTTTTACGGGGGGGGGGGTAATTACCCCTCCCAGGATTTTGAAAACGAAAGTGAAAAAAAATAATTCTGCATAGGAAATTCACAATCGCGAATTACAGAGCCCGAGCCCGTCTCATTTTAGCAGGGAGGGGGGGGGGCAATTTTGATCGATGGGGTCGAAGGCGCATGGTTATTACTTTTGGGATTTACATACTTCATCAATTATGTGATTAATTAAACACTTATTTCACATTTGATGATTGATTAAACATTTTATTCACATATATGAAGTGTATTATGCAGTCAGAGGTGACCCTTTTCCTCTCTATGTCCCCCGGTAGTCACTTCTTCTCTGAGGCACTGAGTTTATATAAATTATAAAATAAATGGGGGGGTTATATAAAATTATAAAACCCCTCCCAGACTGCAACTGTAGAACCGCCCTTGTATACAGGTTCCCGCAAGATGAACAAAGAAGGGCGGAATGAATGCGTAGGATTCCTAGAAATAATTGGACGCCAAGCAAAAATGCGGATGATTGTATATTGTATAAGATCTTTATAAGATATAAATTTATCTTATAAAGCTTAAAAAAATATTTTTAACATTTTACATTATAATATGTATACTTTTTACTAATTTAATGGCGATTTGGTAAAGGGCTGAAGTATGTAGATCTAGGGTTCTGGCCTACAGCGCGACTGTTTTCAGTAGTTGTAACCTGAATAAGAGCTAGAACCCCTCAAAAAGTTCTCCGCTCAAGACATGCCTTAATTAAGCAGGCAGCCCTCATGTAGATCTGTCTTAAACACAAAATCAAAATAACTCACATGATAACTTACACTGAAAGTAAAAAGGTTTATAGTTTTAATATTAAATAAAAATCATTATTTCTTCCAGCCCTATACCCTATTAGAGAGGGTGTCTTAGAAGCACTGACCTAGGGTTTTCTTCTTTAAATATTGATCTTAGACATATATAATGAATTACAAAGTTACTTTATGGTGTCGAATAACATTTTTAGGAAATTAAATGTAAGTAAATACAAACTTTTACTTTTTATACAGCCCTCTTACCCAAATTCCCAATAAATAAAATATACTCCCTTGCATTAATGAGGTGATGTAGAAAGTTTAAGCTTTCTCATCAGAAGGCTTACAGATGTTCAATCAAAGTCTGTGAGGGGCAATAAGCTTTTCAATATCAAAAATAGTAAACATATAATTATTAAAACTATTCAAACAAAGCTAATTATCTATTAATTTTAATCACAGTTATATATATACCCAATATTTTACATTTTAAGAAATGAATTTTAAATCATTTTAAGCCAGTTTCCTTCAAAATGTCTTGCTGGTTTTTTTCAGCATTTAAAAAGTTGTCTAAAAACATTACAATTATACTAACATTTAATTTAAAAAAGATTTTTAAAAAGTTGTTTTGACTTATTAATACCATAACATAATTTTTAAAAAGGTATCTTTAAAATAAGAGTACCAATGTTTAAATTGATTATTTTCAGAAATAAAAATATTATATAAATATATATACTTATAAATCTTCCTTATTTTAAAATTTATTATTTAACACTAGGAAGACTGGCAATTGCAGTATACCTAGAAAGCCGGAAGGGGCCAATCTGGCCCCTTCTAGATTTTTGAGTGTAGACTAGTTATTTATATTGAAAATCTATAAATATGGTTAAAATTAAATTATTAGAATATACTAAAAAATTAATCATCAACATTACATGGAATTTTAATTCATATTGATAATAAAAATACCTTATTAAACAGAATATAATAAGTACTCTTTCAATAATATTTATATTCTCATTGCTGATAAAATTAAGTTTCCCCACTCTAGAAAATAATAATTACAGAATAATAATTACAGATAATAAACTATCGTATTTTATTTTATTTTATTAATTCATGAAACTGAAAATTCATGCACTAACCTGATTTATTTCACTTTGTACAGTTTTCATAACAATTCATGCACCGCACTTCTCTCGAAGCACATTTGCCACAAACTGCATTTTTGCAATCCGGACATGTGTTACATGTATGGTTACCTTTGCAAGATATTTTTATCCTACATTTGACTCTCATTTTTAAAGTTTTGTCTTCTCTGCTTATACATTCCTCACTCGGTCTCCTTGCATTAGTTGTATTTCTCGATGACAGGTAGGGACCACGGAGTTCTTCACATAACAGTTGGATAAAATCTCTGCGACTAAGTTTTTTCTTCCCGGTAACCTCTTTTTATAAAATCCACACATTTATAGCAGATATAACCAAAACATTAAAGAACACATGCATAGACCAACGACGAGTCCCTGATTTGGTGCTATAAAGGCGTATAATTTGATCGACTATGTCTATGCCGTGCTTCGTTTGAATATAATATGTAATAGTCTCTGGCTTTTTCTTCTCACTGTCGTCGACGATAACGTTTTCATGGAGAGAACTTAGCAGAAAAACATTTTTATTTTTCTTCCCTTGATAAACAGTTAATGTTATATCGTTAACTCCCGTGTATATAATAGTGGAATAAAGATTTTGTTTTCCCAGTTTTGCTGATGGTGATCTCTTCTGTCTACTGTCTATAGATTCTTAGGGGTTTGTTTCTGAACATTCTTTTTCAGAGAGGTTAGTTTCATGGCATTCATTGTCATTCTCAGAAGCACATTCAGATTCATCATCAGAATTGTTGCTGTTTGTGGGAAAATATTTTTCGTCTTCATCCAAATCACTAATTTTACTATCACCAGAATCAATTTCATCTAATCGTTGTAATTCTTTTAAAATTTCTTCCTGAGTAAGTCCATTTTTTTTATTTTCCGCGTTTTTAAAAAACATTACTTTCCGCTTTTTTGTATGTTTGTGTTCCGCGTTTAAGTATTCACCAAATTACATCTTGCTTACCGATATCAAGACCGTATTGCTAGCTAAGTATGGGAATATCCAATGAGGAGATCGAAAGTCGAAAGAGCCTCCGCGAAGTTTGTAGAATTCCTTTTGATAAGCGCTGAATTTTGTTACATGTTCTCTCTGTTGTTCCCAAGGTGGTTTGTTCCATTCTGCAGTTTTCTGTCCTCAGTAATGGAAAGCAATCATTTGGATATCATAAACTGCATTAACGCTACGGAAATAAACAAAGAAAACCACAATATTAAGAAATTTCTACAATCTGCATTTTTTTTTTAAATTGCTTTTGTAGTGAATTAATTTTGAGGCATCAGATAAATCCCACAACATGCCAAGCTTAAAACAAACAATTATTCTCCCATACACACATTATGCATTGTCAGCATAACAGCTGGCCCGTCCGGTGGAAGAGGAAAGAACTGTTTACTTTAAAAGAAATGGAATTTCTCTCTTTCTCCCTCCTCTGCCGTTGACTACCCAAACAGTCGTTTATTTATTTAATAATATTCCTCTTTGTAAATTAAAAATATTGATTTATTTATATTAAATCGTAGGCTGTTATTTGGCTTCCTAAATCATAGGCGTAGCATCACGAAAGGTTTTTTTTTTTTTTTTTTTTTTTGAAGTGTGCGTGGGGAGCGCACATAGCATATTCTAAAGTAAAAATAGGTATGTTTTTAAAGAAAAAAAAAGTTTTGTAATGAATGGCTTTCTAAACAAAGTTCGGGGGAGGGGGGGACACACGCCCCCTGTCTGCCCCCCCTCTGTCGACGATATGTGTATGTCTCAACTTAGCAGTAAAGCAAGGACGTACCCAGGGGGTCCGGATCCCCCCCCCCCCAAATTTCAGTTTTTGTTAACAAAATAAGAATGATGAAGTCTTTTTGTGAAAAATTCTGCCTTTTTCACCGTTTGGACCCCCTTCGAAAATTTTTTCTGGGTACGTCCTTGCAGTAAAGTAGTTTTAAATAGTCTATGAGAAGTAGGGAAGGAAGAGTTCTCAATTTAACACTATTTTATAACTGGATTTAAGCCATCATTAATTGAAATTAAAACTGTTGAAGTAATACATTGTGCACAAAATGGAAGGTATTCAGTTCGCAAACCTGCATGAAGAAAACATTTTGAATTTTTGGTAATTAATAAGTCACAAATTGTTAATCATTTGACCGGTGCTGAAATAATTTCCTCTGTTTAAAAACCAGAGGAAAGTAATTCTGAAACGTTGTTATGTTGTGTAATCCTATTATTTAAAATATTAATAATGCATTGTATAGATAGTGAAATTTAATGGTGAAAAATTTCAATGTATGATTTAGGTCACAAATAAGCAATTGTAAGTTTAAAACTGTGATATAATACATAAATCTACTGGATTTTCTACCCTTGTTGTTGGCAGGTATCATAGCTCCCAAGTGTTCCGATTTCTCCGGAGTTTGTCCGATATTTTTAATCTGCTCCGGAAATCCGATAATTAACGAAAAACTCCGATTTTTCGGTCTTCAAAATTTAATTAAGAGGCAGGGAGAAATTTTCAAACTTTCTTCATCCTTCTTGTAAATGACCATCTTTTGCTGTGCTTTTATTTATTGAAGTCTCCAATACCTAATCATTAAAAATTAACCCTTATTTTAGAGTTTTATTTAGTTATTTATATTAATTAATTTTATTAAAAATTTACTTACGATTTTCTGCATGCTGCAATTGATTTTTAAGGTCAAATTCAAATCTACTTAGATCCACTAAGATCTACATTTGAAATGTCTTTGTGAAATATTCATTAATGAATTATAACATGGCTGCCTGTGCAGATAGTCATGTTATAACATGCTGTTTCACTAGTTTAAAATAGTTGTTTTAGTTACTACTGCAGTATGTTGATTATCGTTCGTATGTTGATTATCGTATGCATGATTATAGTTCTAGTTATTACTGTGCAGTATAGTGTATGATAATCACTCCACGTATAAAGTAGCTTGACTAATCCTTTTTTTTTCCTTTAAAAAAGTGAAAATTTCCCTAAAATTAGAAAACTAATGTTTGATTTTTTAAAATGAAGTTAACCCCCCCCCCATAATTTTTCTCTTATGGCACCATATATGGATACTCCTATATTTTAAAGAAATGCTCCTATAATTTACAATTGGAGGTTGGCAGCTCTGGCAGGTATACTAGTCAGCTTTCCCCTCCTCCCTCTCCCATTTATTAGGAGAGGGAAAAATAAATGAGATGGCATTCAGCAGATTCTTAATGGGAACATTTATGTCCTAAATTTTTGAAGTATCCAAGTATCTTTGTTAGTGTGTAGACTGCAACTTTTTAAAGTTACAGGATAGATTTTATTGTTTGATGTAAGAGAAAGGTTTGAAATTACTTTTAACATTTTGAATATATTTTTCTTGAGCTATGCCAAATTCTGTGTTCTTGGGCTATTTTATAATGAATTGTGGTAAATCTATGGAAGCTTGAAATATTTAATGATATTCTGGAATTTTATGAGAGACAGTTCATGGAAAATCAGGTAATCCCCCCCCCAAAAAAAAAAATTACATTGCATTCACTTTCAAAAAAATAGAGTAAAACTGTTTTTTAAAGCTATGATTTTGTCTTGACTGTAGATTTTGTAAAATTGCTTAAGATCATCCTTTAAATAATGATAACCTCTGTTTCATAATTGAATGTTCTGCATCTAAAATTGCACATAAATGTTTATGAATTTTAATTTATAAAGATGCATATACTTTATGATGTCGAATAACATTTTTAGGAAATTAAATGTAAGTAAATACAAACTTTTACTTTTTATACAGCCCTCTTACCCAAATTCCCAATAAATAAAATATACTCCCTTGCATTAATGAGGTGATATAGAAAGTTTAAGCTTTCTCATCAGAAGGCTTAGAGATGTTCAATCAAAGTCTGTGAGGGGCAATAAGCTTTTCAATATCAAAAATAGTAAACATATAATTATTAAAACTATTCAAACAAAGCTAATTATCTATTAATTTTAATCACAGTTATATATATACCCAATATTTTACATTTTAAGAAATGAATTTTAAATCATTTTAAGCCAGTTTCCTTCAAAAGTCTTTCTGGTTTTTTTCAGCATTTAAAAAGTTGTCTAAAAACATTACAATTACAATAACGTTTAATTTAAAAAAGATTTTTAAAAAGTTGTTTTTGACTTATTAATACCATAACATAATTTTTAAAAAGGTATCTTTAAAATAAGAGTACCAATGTTTAAATTTATTATTTTCAGAAATAAAAATATTATATAAATATATATACTTATAAATCTTCCTTATTTTAAAATTTATTATTTAAAAACAAAGAAGAAAAGTTACCATGACTAACAAGAAAAATTACCATGAATCAGAATAAACTCTTGCACTTATAAAAAGAAAACCAGTAATAATAATCCATAGCTCAACGCTAGGTCTCCCTCAATCCGAACAAAATTATTTCGTTATTATTTATTTATTTTTTTTATAATTAAACATAACGTGTTTACTTGCGTAATAGTCGCCCTCGCATAATAGTTTCACCCCCGTTTTGAAGCAGACAAAATATCTAAAAATATTTTTCCTCTTGAAAAGCCGCAGTCACGTATTCGACATTTATGTCTATAAAAAAAATATTACTATAATAAAAATATTACTAAACAGAAAAATGCCTCTTTTTGCGTCTGAGATACCTTTTGTTTTACTTTAATGTTTTATAGCCAGCACTGTGTTTAATATTTGAAGCTCACATGATAACTTACCAGTATTCGAACATGCTAAAAGACATTCTGAAATATACACCGCTTGATACAATTTTTCATTTTAAACACTTCATTATAATTTGGAATCGTAAAACACTTCCTTAAAAAAAAATTACAATGACTTTTTCTTGACTTGATTTAAACTTCACCTTATTTGTTCAAAATAAATAGTAGTAATGAAATCTACAATTTTGTGGACTAAAATGGCCGCTACTAAATTAGATCCATATTTAGCTGGATTTGCCTTTTTATTTCTTCTTTTCAATTATTACTGTGGTGAAAACAGGTGGCGGGGAAGATGTACGCTACAAGCACGCTTGATGTGGTGTACGCTATGAGCACGAACGCTACGAGCACGGAACCCTGAAAGTATCCAGGCATTCAATTTTGTAAATTATATCTTGATCTAAATCATTTTGTAGCACAAATATTATGAATATATTCAATGAAACTATGCCATTTTACCACGTGCGTGGAACACGGGATGCCGAGTGTCCTTATCTGTCGGTGTGGGTAAGGTAATTGATAATCCGATAACCTGCTCTTCCCTTGGAGATACCTGGAAAATATCTCCCTCCTTTGACCACGTGACCTCACTTGAATTTCTCGGCTATCATGGCCTGTACTTTCGAGACTGGCCTTGACTGAACCCCCCTAATTTTTTTAGTTTCATTATTGCCATATTAAAACGATATTACTTGACTATGTCATTTTATCTCTCACCTCTATTTACTTTCCGAACATGTACCATGGATCATGTAAGGAAAGTATTGTAATCATGAAAAAATTCGACTTCGAGATTTTGGTGTATTTACACGTTTTGAGGTCTGAATTCATTTATGCTATTTTTACGAGATGTATGTATGTATGTGTGTTTGTGTGTATGTGAGAGAACATGATAGCTCCTAAACGGGCATTCGATTGAGCTCAAATTCGGTATATATGTTAAAAGCCACAATCGTAAGACCGGTGTTGATTTTGATGCGTATAGGACTTATAGTTTTCCTACAGGGCTACGACAAAGATTTCTTTTGCATTATGGCCTCTGGGTGAAAATTCTTGAAAGTGCGCTAGCATTTAAACGGTACATTCGATTCAGCTCAAATTGGGTATATATGTTATAAACCACCATCATAATATCGGTATTGATTTTAGTGTGTATAGAACTTAGGGGTTTTTGCACAGGGGGTTTCTCTATTAGGGGTTTTTCTACAGGGTACGACAAATATTTCTTTTACATTATGGACTATGGGGAGAAATTCTTGAAAGTGCGAAAGCGTTGAAACTGTGCATTCGATTGAGCTTCAATTTGGTATATATGTTTGAATTATTCATCGATTAAAATTTATTTAAATGCTTGGTAATGATCTTAATCGTGAGTGTTCGGAAACTCGAGTGGAGTCACTCCAGATTTTTCTATTTCTTTTATTCATACTTCACATTTATTTCATCGACTGAAAGTAGGAGGGTTTCCTGAATATATCCTGATATTTAATGCAAAATTTTAAAAAGCTTACATTCGTTTTCCAATTGTTTTAATTGTGCTTCAATAAATTTTTCTTTGAATGCAAAATTCACTCTCTCTATGTAGAATTTAAATAAATACTTCTCCAATTCATTTATTTTTCAAGAGATACATTTATATTTCTAGGAATATACAAATATATATACATGATCCCAGTGGCGTAGCCAATAGCGGATAGGGGGGCACCTCCCCCCCTCATGAGGAATTTTTTGCCATACAAAATTTACAATCTTCACTCACTTATCACACACACGTATACATACATATGAGTTGAAGTAGTCGTAACCCCCCCCATGAAAAATTTCTCGCTACGCCTCTGCATGATACAATATATTTAAGTGAAATATTTTTAGCCATTTGTTCCGTGTTTATTTAGTACTAAATAATTACTTAATCTGCTTAAATTTTTTACTAAATAATATATTTTCAAAATAATGAACTTAATGTTAAAAATTATTAAGGAATATTATTATCAAAAGGATAAAAAGAAACTTTTTATTATCGAGAAATATCAATAAACCTTTCTAATATTAGTCTAATATTAGACATGAGTCTAATATTAGTCACTTTTCTAATATTAGTCACCAGATGGCGACACCCATCATTTTCAGAGTTGGCTCTGATTGGAAAGTACAAAATCCGCATGCGCATGCGCATTCGTTGAATTGATCTGCAGAAGTTCACGCAGTGATCATTTATAGTCTTTGGTTCAACTGTGCTTGCTTCGAGCGAAAAGGTGCACAAAGAAATACTTGTTTGTTTAAGTGTGATTTGCAAAGTTATGGACGCCGATGACGAAAGACCGTGCAAGAGGATTAAGTTGTCTATGGAGGTGAATATGCTTTATTAATTACTAGCTGCGTACCCGTTCTCCGCCCGGTAGGGAACGAAACTTTTTCTTACATATATAATTTGAATTGATTCCAGTGATTTGGAATCTCAAAATAAGCAAAATGATTTGACACTTGGCGTAAAGTTTCTCTTTCGTTATTCGTAAAGTTAGTATAAGTACTGACCTGAGACCATTGTTAATATTATGACAAAAACTATGTCGGTGTCATTCCCGATCAGAAAAAGAAAAGCGTGACGGTTTGCAGCGAAAATTCCTAACTTTCAAAATGTCTCATTTCTACATCATACTCTTTTTTAGATTTAAGTTATACCACCTTAGATACTACATGATGTGGCGAACCGTTTTATTTTATAGTTAAATAGTTGTGTACCCGCTCTTCGCAAGGCAAGAAAAGAACACTTTCCCAAAATGTGATCATGACTACTTGTGACAAAACAGAATCTCCAAGGAAAAAAAGTTCAGTTACAGTCTTTTCTGTTGAAACTACCGCGGAATATATTAACGTGACGTAGAATTACTTAATGTTTAGTTAGCTGTGAAGTAAGATGGTTGTTGTAAGAGGAATAGAACTTAGTTTCACGAAATATTTATTAATGCGTTATATTGTGCGTTGATAATTATTGCCCTAGATAGCTACTAACTATTACTTATACTATCTTTTTTTGATACCAATACAATATATTTTCGTTTTCCAGTCGTTAATACTTAATTTAAAGAAACGGCTTAGATATTTGCCACGAATGTAGTCTTTTATTCTTTGGTGACTTTTGCAATTTACGCATTAGTATAAACGATAATCATTTCACTTTATGGTTGCCATTAAAACAGCTCTCCATACATTTGTATGCTTAATTATTGTCAGATTGGCCTATTTAGCACCAGGACCCTATTATCTCACTGGCAAATCGGGACTTTGCCCAGTGCCTCCGGTTCGAAATGGTCCCCAATTTCAAATGTTGTTCTGAAATATTCTTTTTTATAAACATATTTTATGAAAAATAAAACAAATTTCATAGATGGAGGCCCCAAAATTCATCAATGCCCGGGTCCCTGTTTGGTATAATCAGGCCCTGTTTAGCACCGCAAAATATTTCTTGCGATTCGAAAACGTGTCCCGTTTAAAATCTCAATTGAAAATAATGCTGGATAATTCACTGGTGAAAAAACAGCATTCAATTCTTTTTCTAGCAACGTAAAATAAAATATGGAATTATTTCATGCGTGGTGTATGTTTTGCTTGTGGGTTCGTTATTCTGATTGAGTTTCGAAAGGGGTTTTAAACTCGTGACGTCATTTCACATGTGAAAACTCTGTTATTTTAAAGTAATTTTATTTATTTTTTTTCAGCTGGCAATTTTAATCATTGTTACTGTTTCCAAGACAACCAAACCGCAAGATATTCCGAAATTTTTAAGCATTTAAGGAGCTGCGATTGAAATGAAAATCCTTCTTCACTTAAAAATTCGTAAAAATTCTCCTAATTTATATTTTTCCTCCGTTCTTCTTTTAAAAGTGGGTGAATTGTGTGCTCCGTCTTTTGCCTAAATATAAAAAAGTTATGACAGATAGAATTCAAGATGCAGCAGTTTTAAAAATATTTTACGAAAGTCAACGTCAAATTTAATTTGATTTGAAAAATTCCCAAAAATCTGCAAATTATGTTACACAGTCCGAACGAACAGTTTTTAAAAGAAAATTTTCTCCTCTATACGATGATGTAAGTATCGTTTTTTTGCGAGTGCAATTACCGGCGTTATTATGTATTACGCAAGAAAAATCGCTAAAAATCGGACAAAACATAAAATAAAACATTTTCTAATTCGAATTTCGAAAAAATCGCTTCGAGGTGTATAGAGACCCGTCTTGGAGAATTTCCGTACAAAATTTGGTAGGTCTACGATCACCCGTTTCGGAGCTACGCGAGACACAGACAGACAGACAAACGGACATATTACACTCTGCTTTATTTATATAGATAGATTGTTATTGTGATTTGAACTAAACGGCTATTGTAGATTGTTTCGATCGGGCCTATCAAGCACGATCGATTTCGGAACTCTCCCTGGGTCAAAACGGCAGCACGTGGTAGAGCGAAACACGTGATGCATATTAGGAGAACAGAACGGTGAATGGAGCTTTTGCATGTTTTTGTTAGCTAAACGCTTGTCAGTTACTGGTGAAATGCTCTGATGATCTATTTGTTTTTTTAATAATTTCTTCTTCATTTAAACTAATTTGAACCGCTCAGAATAAGTTATTGTCTGGGAAAATGTTTTAGAAGATGGTATTGCATTTCGTTTCAAAAACTTTTGTAAATTAAGGAAATATAAATGTTAGAAAATTATTATGTTATTGCTTACACAGTTTAAATAACGCCTCAATGGGTTGATTCTAAGTTCTCTGTTCTTTAAATAATAAAAATACTTATTAAAAATCTCCAAATGTTATATTAATTAAACAAAATCTCTACTGTAAAGAAATTTATTTTATGGAAATTTCTTGTTTGTTAACGATTAATATTCTAGCTTCTTTTTCACTAAATGTAATGTTTAGAAGAAACTGTTAAGTAACTTCTGATGGCATTTTTCAATTATTCTGAAGGATAATTCCGTAATAACTCATTCAGGATGACCCCCTCCAAAACAAAATAAACAATAATATAATATAAACAATTAAAAAAATTCTTAAGAGGAAAGAAATTTTTTGCTGCTATTATGATGGACTAAGCTTGTAACAATAAACAAGTCAATTTATTTTGCACATTAATTTAATATAAAGTAAAAACAATTGTTGTGCTAAATACCATGGAATGATCCTGAAACCATAAACAAATTCACGTGCAGGAACCTGGGTTGACAGATTCAAACAAAATCATTCACACAAAATCATTAAAAATTAACCCTTATTTTAGAGTTTTATTTAGTTATTTATATTAAATAATTTTATTAAAAATTTACTTATGATTTTCTGCATGCTTCAATTGATTTTTAAGGTCAAATTCAAATCTACTTAGATCGACTAAGATCTACATTTGAAATGTCTGTGAAATATTCATTAATGTATTATAACATGGCTGCCTGTGCAGATAGTCATGTTATAACATGCTGTTTCACTAGTTTAAAATAGTTGTTTTAGTTACTACTGCAGTATGTTGATTATCGTATGCATGATTATAGTACTAGTTATTACTGTGCAGTATAGTGTATGATAATCACTCCACGTATAAAGTAGCTTGACTAATCCTTTTTTTCCCTTTAAAAAAGTGAAAAATTTCCTAAAATTAGAAAACTAATGTTTGATTTTTTAAAATGAAATTTATCCCCCCCCCCTTAATTTTTCTCTTATGGCACCATATATGGATACTCCTATATTTTAAAGAAATGCTCCTATAATTTACAATTGGAGGTTGGCAGCTCTGGCAGGTATACTAGTCAGCTTTCCCCTCCTCCCTCTCCCATTTATTAGGAGAGGGAAAAATAAATGAGATGGCATTCAGCAGATTCTTAATGGGAACATTTATGGCCTAAATTTTTGAAGTATCCAAGTATTTTTGTTAGTGTGTAAACTGCGACTTTTTAAAGTTACAGGATAGATTTTTATTGTCTGATGTAAGAGAAAGGTTTGAAATTACTTTTAACATTTTGAATATATTTTTCTTGAGCTATGCCAAATTCTGTGTTCTTGGGCTATTTTATAATGAATTGTGGTAAATCTATGGAAGCTTGAAATATTTAATGATATCCTGGAATTTTATGAGAGACAGTTCATGGAAAATCAGGTAATCCCCCCCCCAAGAAATTAAATTGCATTCACTTTCAAAAGAATAGAGTAAAACTGTTTTTTAAAGCTAGGATTTTGTCTTGACTGTAGACTTTGTAAAATTGCTTAAGATCATCCTTTAAATAATGATAACCTCTGTTTCATAATTGAATGTTCTGCATCTAAAATTGCACATAAATGTTTATGAATTTTAATTTATAAAGATGCATATACTTTATATTGTCGAATAACATTTTTAGGAAATTAAATGTAAGTAAATACAAACTTTTACTTTTTATACAGCCCTCTTACCCAAATTCCCAATAAATAAAATATACTCCCTTGCATTAATGAGGTGATGTAGAAAGTTTAAGCTTTCTCATCAGAAGGCTTACAGATGTTCAATCAAAGTCTGTGAGGGGCAATAAGCTTTTCAATATCAAAAATAGTAAACATATAATTATTAAAACTATTCAAACAAAGCTAATTATCTATTAATTTTAATCACAGTTATATATATACCCAATATTTTACATTTTAAGAAATGAATTTTAAATCATTTTAAGCCAGTTTCCTTCAAAAAGTCTTGCTGGTTTTTTTCAGCATTTAAAAAGTTGTCTAAAAACATTACAATTACACTAACATTTAATTTAAAAAAGATTTTTAAAAAGTTGTTTTTGACTTATTAATACCATAACATAATTTTTAAAAAGGTATCTTTAAAATAAGAGTACCAATGTTTAAATTGATTATTTTCAGAAATAAAAATATTATATAAATATATATACTTATAAATCTTCCTTATTTTAAAATTTATTATTTAAAAACAAAGAAGAAAAGTTATCATGACTAACAAGAAAAATTACCATGAATCAGAATAAACTCTTGCACTTATAAAAAGAAAACCAGTAATAATAATCCATAGCTCAACGCTAGGTCTCCCTCAATCCGATCGAGCTCAGTAACGTAGCAATTCAGTAGGTTTGGGGGGGGGGGGAGGAGGGGGATTCTGGACACTGAAAGACATCGATATATGATTATTTTTAGAGGTGTTCCGGATATCCGTATCCGTATCCACGGATGAAAAAAAATATCCGGATCCGCATTTTTTTTAGCTGATCTTTTAACGATATTTCAGAATAAATGCAAGAAAGAAAACAAAATTATTTCGTTATTATTTATTTATTTTTTTTATAATTAAACATAACGTGTTTACTTGCGTAATAGTCGCCCTCGCATAATAGTTTCACCCCCTTTTTGAAGCAGACAAAATATCTAAAAATATTTTTCCTCTAGAAAAGCCGCAGTCACGTATTCGACATTTATGTCTATAAAAAAAATATTACTATAATAAAAATATTACTAAACAGAAAAATGCCTCTTTTTGCGTCTGAGATACCTTTTGTTTTACTTTAATGTTTTATAGCCAGCACTGTTTTTAATATTTGAAGCTCACATGATAACTTACCAGTATTCGAACATGCTAAAAGACATTCTGAAATATACACCGCTTGATACAATTTTTCATTTTAAACACTTCATTATAATTGGGAATCGTAAAACAGTTCCTTAAAAAAAAATTACAATGACTTTTTCTTGACTTGATTTAAACTTCACCTTATTTGTTCAAAATAAATAGTAGTAATGAAATCTACAATTTTGTGGACAAAAATGGCCGCTACTAAAGTAGATCCATATTTAGCTGGATTTGCCTTTTTATTTCTTCTTTTCAATTATTACTGTGGTGAAAACGTATCACGGGAAAAAGCGCACAATATTGAATGGGTTTGTATTTTGCGAAAAGAAGAGGGGGGGGGCATGAATTTAAAAAAATGTGAGGAACAAGTGGATGTTCAAAAGGGCGTAAACAGAGGTACATTAGTGTATTTTGTATTTATTGAAAATTGTCATTCAGACAACATTTCCAAGAACAGTGGCCTGATTTGTAAGTATATAGTATGACTCTCCTACACTCTACAGAAGACCCTACAGATTCTACAGACATGGACACCGGCAGCATAGGGCAAGCGGGGGGGGCAATGCCCCCCCTGGATTTTTGTATGCAGTGTTTTCCCTTGCTTTTTTGCTCTTTCCAACATGGTAACCCAACATGGAAGTAGTCTTTGCCCCCCCCCCTTGAGTAGTCTTTGCCCCCCCTGGGAAATATTCTGCCGGCGCCCATGGCTACAGAAACTCCTTGTTCCAGATTAAAGGATAAATAGAAAATAAACAAAGGAGTAATAATAACATTAATACTAATTTCAGCGTTTTTTCAATAAACTGATTGTTCAATTTGTTTGTATTCTTAATACAAAATCCAGAACTAGTGATTCAGTAAAAAATTACAGCAGTTTCGAAAAATGTAAATACCATCTCTCACCCAACAGGCAACCCTAAAAATAGAATCTAAAACTCTCACAGATTTAACATGCACGTTCTCTGTAATATGTTATCACATTCAGTCTGATTTGTAATCAGCTATGGCTTATTATTACTGGTTTTCTTTTTATAAATGCAAGAGTTTATTCTGATTCATGCTAATTTATCTTGTTAACTCTTTGGTTTTAAATAATAATTCTTAGAATGAATGATTTATATGTATATAAATATTTTTATTTTGAAAGTATTTAATTTAAATATTACTACTTTTTTTTAGACATGCTTTTTTTTTTCAGAATTAAATTATGGTGTTAATAAATCAATTTTAAAAAAAACTTCCTTAAAAAACACTTTTTAAATCAAATGTTATTATAAGTGCAATGTTTTTAAACAAATTTTCATTTCTAAATTCTAAAAGAAAAACCCTTTTTAAAGGAAACTGACTAAAAATGATTTAAAACTCATTTCTTAAATGTAAAATATCGGCTATATATAACTGTAATTAAAATTACTTTTTAATTAGTTTTGTTGGAATAGTTTTAATAATTATATTTTTACCATTATTAGTATTGCAAAGCTTATTCCCCCTCACCAACTTTGTTTAAATATATATGCAAGCCTTTTTATGAGAAAAACTGAAACTTTCTAGATCACCTCATTAATGTACAGAGGCATATTTTAGTTGGTAATTTTTGTAAGAGGGCTTTATAAAAACTAAAAGTTTGTATTTGTTTACATTTAATCTCCTGAAAGTTTTAATTCACCACAATAAAATAACTTTATAATTAATTCTATATGTATAAGGTCAATATATAACGAAGTATATCCTAGGTCAGTGTTTTTTAGGGACCCTCTATAAAAGGGATTGAAAGTGATTATGATTTTTATTTAATATTAAAAATATTAAAACTTTTACTTGCTGTGTAAATTATCAAGAAAGTTATTTTTGTTTTGTGGTTAAGGCAGATTTACACGAAGCATGTCTGCTTAATTAGGGTATGCCTTGGGCGGAGGACTTTTTGAGGGGTTCTGACGCGTCTGGAGAAACAGCCGTGCGGTAGGCAGGAACTCAAGAGCTATACACTTCAGCCGTTTACCAAATTGTTATGAAATTAGTAAAAAAAATATTTATACTATAATGCAAAAGGTCAAAATATATTTTTTTAAAGCTTTATAAGTTAAATTTATATCTTCTAAAGCTCTTTCTGTACTTTACAAAACTCAGTAAACTCTAAAACTTTAAAAAGAAATTGCTGAAAGAAGCAAGAATGACGATATAGAGAAAACTAAATGGATAAGTTATCGAATATTGAACTTCATATATGAAAAAAATACAGCAAGAAGGAAAAAATATCTGTTAAAACAGTTATTATAACTTGATGTAAAACTGTGAGAAAGCCTCAATTAAGAAAGGGGAAAATGTCATTAACTTTTGTTCACCAAATAAAACTTTTTTTTCCCATAAAATATCTTGTATTGCATTGAAAAATAAAACATGCAAAAAAAAAATATTTTAAAGAAACCCTAATATTTAGAAATAATTTAAAACCAGTACAGCAGATTGGAAATGAGAAAAATTGTTTAAACCAAGCGCTTAAAAAGTAACCCTGTTTAAATTAAGCAACCTTGACAGTGAACTTTTTAAAAAATATTTTATTTAAAAAATATATTTATATTATTATATAAAGACACAGACTGGAGTTCCTGTTCACATTTTAAATGGAACAGTTAAAATGACCCGTTAAACAAATGTTAAAGAAAAAAGATTTTGAAACGAAGTTTGGAGGTGGGACACATGCCCCCCCTCCCCCCCCCCACAGATTGTCATGCTGTTTGCTTTAGATTTTTAAACAAATTATTGTTTAACTGATTTTGGTACGAAATTGGGGGGGGGGCATAGAGAGATACGTGCCCCCCCCAATCATTTCAGCACTACCATAGATTTTCCCCTTTGTTTTGATAAAAATGATTTCATCCATTCTGTAGATGTATTCGGATATTTCCTTCGGAAGAAGGACCCCTTCACCCATCGCAACCCCCGTTTTAAACCCAGAGTTTTAGTGACCGGATGTGTTATCCGTCATTCATCAACCCGCGACGAAGAAAGAGAGTATATTCCTTCACACTGCCTACCCTCTTCTCCCGGGGGCTATTTCTGATAACACACAGTTCTATCTTTGTGCTTCTTGGAAAAACGTGAACGTGACCTTGACAAACACCTTGAAAACTCAGTACTCACAGTGGCGGATTATTGGAAGTTTGTCGGGGGGGGGGGCGGTTAGCTTGTCGGTTTTTGGCGGTTAGTTAGAAGATTGATATATACGTCCATTTTATGGAAGTAAAATAGGATCTTTTACATTAATTTCTTTTTTCTCGGGGGGGGGCACTCGCCCCCTCCGCCCCCCCCTTTAATCCGCCCTTGGTACTCAATTGTGAATGCCCTCAAGTCCCTCCTCCCTCTTCCTCCAGTATTTAACTGAAGGCTAAGTGAAAATACAAGTGTTTCTATTGGGGGGGGGGGGAGGAATTCAGAGTATGAAGCATGTTAGTGTTAAAAATGATACAAAAAAAAAAATTCAAATACTTAAAAAAAATTCACTTCACCAAAAGGCGCTCTTTCGGATGCCCACTCCTTCCTTACACCCCCCCTCAGACACACACACACATGCATACTCATCCAAAAAAATAAAACCCTTCAAAATTGTGCGCTTTTTTCCGGTGCGCTTTTTTCCGGGTGCGCTTTTTTCCGGGGCGCTTTTTTCCGGTGCGCTTTTTTCTGGTGCGCTTTTTTCCGTGCGCTTTTTTCCGCCCACCGGTGAAAACAGGTGGCGGGGAAGATGTACGCTACGAACACCAAATGTACGCTACAAGCACGCTTCATGTGGTGTACGCTATGAGCACGTACGCTACGAGCACGGAACCCTGAAAGTATCCAGGCATTCAATTTTGTAAATTCACAATCTTGATCTAAATCATTTTGAAGCACAAATATTATGAATATATTCAATGAAACTATGCCATTTTACCACGTGCGTGGAACACGGGATGCCGAGTGTCCTTATCTGTCGGTGTGGGTAAGGTAATTGATAATCCGATAACCTGCTCTTCCCTTGGAGATACCTGGAAAATATCTCCCTAGTTGACCACGTGACCTCACTTGAATTTCTCGGCTGTCATGGCCTGTACTTTCGAGACTGGCCTTGCCTGAACGCCCCTAATTTTTAGTTTCATTATTGCCTTATTAAAACGATATTACTTTACTATGTCATTTTATCTCTCACCTCTATTTACTTTCCGAACATGTACCATGGATCATGTAAGGAAAGTATTGTAATCATGAAAAAATTCGACTTCGAGATTTTGGTGTATTTACACGTTTTGAGGTCTGAATTCATTTATGCTATTTTTACGAGATGTATGTATGAATGTGTGTTTGTGTGTGTATGTGTGTATGTGAGAGAACATGATAGCTCCTAAACGGGGCATTCGATTGAGCTCAAATTCGGTATATATGTTAAAAGCCACCATCGTAAGACCGGTGTTGATTTTGGTGCGTATAGGACTTATAGTTTTCCTACAGGGCTACGACAAAGATTTCTTTTACATTATGGCCTATTAGGGAAAATTCTTGAAATTGCGCTAGCATTTAAACGGTACATTCGACTCAGCTCAAATTGGGTATATATGTTATAAACCACCATCAAAATATCGGTATTGATTTTAGTGTGTATAGAACTTAGGGGTTTTTCTACAGGGGGTTTCTCTATTAGGGGTTTTTCTACAGGGCTACGACAAATATTTCTTTTACATTATGGACTATGGGGAGAAATTCTTGAAAGTGCGAAAGCGTTGAAACTGTGCATTCGATTGAGCTACAATTTGGAATATATGTTTGAATTATTCATCGATTAAAATTTATTTAAATGCTTGGTAATGATCTTAATCGTGAGTGTTCGGAAAGTCGAGTGGAGTCACTCCAGATTTTTCTATTTCTTTTATTCATACTTCACATTTATTTCATCGACTGAAAGTAGGAGGGTTTCCTGAACTTATCCTGAAGATATTTAATGCAAATTTTAAAAACCTTACATTCGTTTTCCAATTGTTTTAATTGTGCTTCAATAAATTTTTCTTTGAATGCAAAATTCACTCTCTCTATGTAGAATTTAAATAAATACTTCTCCAATTCATTTATTTTTCAAGAGATACATTTATATTTCTAGGGATAAACAAATACATATACATGATACCAGTTGCGTAGTCAATGGCGGATAGGGGGTCACCTCCCCCCCTCATGAGGAATTTTTTGCCATACAAAATTTACAATCTTCACTCACTTATCACACACACGTATACATACATATGAGTTGAAGTAGTCGTAACCCCCCCCCCCATGAAAAATTTCTCGCTACGCCTCTGCATGATACAATAAATTTAAGTGATATATTTTTAGCCATTTGTTTCGTGTTTATTTAGTACTAAATAATTACTGAATCTGCTTAAATTTTTTACTAAATAATATATTTTCAAAATAATGAACTTAATGTTAAAAATTATTAAGCAATATTATTATCAAAAGGATAAAAAGAAACTTTTTATTATCGAGAAATATCAATAAACCTTTCTAATATTAGTCTAATATAGTCACCTTTCTAATATTAGTCACCAGATGGCGACACCCATCATTTTCAGAGTTGGCTCTGATTGGAAAGTACAAAATCCGCATGCGCATGCGCATTCGTTGAATTGATCAGCAGCAGTTCACGCAGTGATCATTTATAGTCTTTGGTTCAACTGTGCTTGCTTCGAGCGAAAAGGTGCACAAAGACATACTTGTTTGTTTAAGTGTGATTTGCAAAGTTATGGACGGCGATGACGAAAGACCGTGCAAGAGGATTAAGTTGTCTATGGAGGTGAATATGCTTTATTAATTATTGTTATTGTGATTTGAACTAAACGGCTATTGTATATTGTTTTGATCGGGCCTATCAAGCACGATCGATTTCGGAACTCTCCCTAGGTCAAAACGGCAGCACGTGGTAGAGCGAAACACGTGATGCATATTCGGAGAACAGAACGGTGAATGGAGCTTTTGCATGTTTTTGTTAGCTAAACGCTTGTTAGTTACTGGTGAAATGCTCTGATGATCTATTTGTTTTTTTAATAATTTCTTCTTCATGTAAACTAATTAGAACCGCTCAGAATAAGTTATTGTCTGTGAAAATGTTTTAGAAGATGGTATTGCATTTCGTTTCAAAAACTTTTGTAAATTAAGGAAATATAAATGTTGGAAAATTATTACGTTATTGCTTACACAGTTTAAATAACGCCTCAATGGGTTGATTCTAAGTTCTCTGTTCTTTAAATAATAAAAATACTTATTAAAAATCTCCAATGTTATATTAATTAAACAAAATCTCTATTGTAAAGAAATTTATTTTATGGAAATTTCTTGTTTGTTAACGATTAATATTCTAGCTTTTTTTTCACTAATTGTAATGTTTAGAACAAACTGTTAAGTAACTTCTGATGGCATTTTTCAATTATTCTGAAGGATAATTCCGTAATAACTCATTCAGGATGACCCCCTCCAAAACAAAATAAACAATAATATAATATAAACAATTAAAAAAATTCTTAAGAGGAAAGAAATTTTTTGCAGCTATTATGATGGACTAAGCTTGTAACAATAAACAAGTCAATTTATTTTGCACATTAATTTAATATAAAGTAAATACAATTGTTGTGCTAAATACCATGGAATGATCCTGAAACCATAACACTACCATAAACAAATTCACGTGGAGGAAGCTGGGTTGACAGATTCACACAAAATTATTAAAAATTAACCCTTATTTTAAAGTTTTATTTAGTTATTAAAAATAAATAATTTTATTAAAAATTTACTTATGATTTTCTGCATGCTTCAATTGATTTTTAAGGTCAAATTCAAATCTACTTAGATCGACTAAGATCTACATTTGAAATGTCTTTGTGAAATATTCATTAATGAATTATAACATGGCTGCCTGTGCAGATAGTCATGTTATAACATGCTGTTTCACTAGTTTAAAATAGTTGTTTTAGTTACTACTGCAGTACGTTGATTATCGTATGCATGATTATAGTTCTAGTTATTACTGTGCAGTATAGTGTATGATAATCACTCCACGTATAAAGTACCTTGACTAATCCTTTTTTTTCCTTTAAAAAAGGGAAAATTTTCCTAAAATTAGAAAACTAATTTTTGATTTTTTAAAATGAAGTTATCCCCCCCCCCCTTAATTTTTCTCTTATGGCACCATATATGGATACTCCTATATTTTAAAGAAATGCTCCTATAATTTACAATTGGAGGTTGGCAGCTCTGGCAGGTATACTAGTCAGCTTTCCCCTCCTCCCTCTCCCATTTATTAGGAGAGGGAAAAATAAATGAGATGGCATTCAGCAGATTCTTAATGGGAACATTTATGGCCTAAATTTTTGAAGTATCCAAGTATTTTTGTTAGTGTGTAAACTGCGACTTTTTAAAGTTACAGGATAGATTTTTTTGTCTGATGTAAGAGAAAGGTTTGAAATTACTTTTAAATTTTGAATATATTTTTCTTGAGCTATGCCAAATTCTGTGTTCTTGGGCTATTTTATAATGAATTGTGGTAAATCTATGGAAGCTTGAAATATTTAATGATATCCTGGAATTTTATGAGAGACAGTTCATGGAAAATCAGGTAATCCCCCCCCCCCAAGAAATTACATTGCATTCACTTTCAAAAGAATAGAGTAAAACTGTTTTTTAAAGCTAGGATTTTGTCTTGACTGTAGACTTTGTAAAATTGCTTAAGATTATATAAATACTGAACATACTTTGGTTGCAGATTTAATCGCCTGCAAAAGCGGTTTTATAATATTTTTAGGCATATAATATAGTTAGGTATATAATATAGTTAGGCATATTCTAACTATATTTGATTTTTTAAAATAGTGTCTGGAATGTGCATCATAATCCGCGAGTATGCCGTATTAGTTTTTCTTGTTCATA
>JAWZYV010000105.1:0-20052 GCA_038373885.1 Cheiracanthium punctorium | reverse complement strand
ACATACGAACTGTGACGGTGACTTGCTGGCGACGTTACAAATTTTGTCACAGACAAACTCTCTGTGACTTTTTGGCGACATTACAAATTTTGTCACAGACATGCTGTCTGTTACTTTCTAGCGACGACACGGTGACTTTTTGGCGACGTTGCAAATTTTGTCACAGACGAACTATCTGTGACTTTCTGGCGACGACACGGCGACGTTACAAATTTTGTCACAGACAAACTGTCTGTGACTTTTTGGTGACCACACGGTGACTTTTTGGCCATGTTACAAATTTTGTCACAAACGGAAGTCACGTTGACGTTACAGTGAAGTCACAAGCAGATAGCTGCAGAAATGTCACACTGTGACTTCTATTTGACGTCACATATAAGTCACGTGTGTGACTGCGACATATGAGACTCGCAAGGACTTCACTGCGACCTCATTGTGACTTTCAGTGCTATTAGGGAGAAGACAGCAGTCATTGATATTGCATGAAAAATATTTATTAGTTTTTATTACTTAATTAAGTTTAACAGTTTTGGGCTTTTATTCTGTGTGTTCGACTTCATGCGCGTTCTAGAATATGTCTTGAGTAATTTTCTACATATAATTTCAGAAAGCTCAGAATTAAATATCCGACTTGGAAAAAGGATAAAGTAAATCACTATATGCAAAGCTATCTCAAATATGCAAAGCAAAGAAAGGAAAGGCAAGAGTATGTTTTTTTTCATTTGTTTATTATTTTATTTATTTATTTTTAATTAGGATGATAAAGTATTTTTATTTTTGTGTGACTTACACATGGAAATAATTATTTTGGTAGAGATTAATTAAGACATCAAGGAGGGTTGATGATTATGACATCTAAAGTTGGATATGAATCTACCAACAGGCTCTGTGTAAATATACCATGAGTTACCATTTTTCAAAAATATTTATTTTAAAAAATCAATTTTTGTAAGCGTTTGTTGTTACAATTTGAATTTCATTTCCTCGAAGTAAATTCTGCTAGTCAGAGTTTAGCTATAAATTATCTGGTATTGTCCATTAAATTTAAGCTGTCTAAGATTGGCTTAGAAACAAAAACAAAACAATTACTTACTGAAAACATAACATGCCATATTTTTTTTCCTTTAAACCATAAACACCGACAATAAAGATTGAATTCTAGATTTCACTCTTCATTTTACTATTTTGCTAGTTCATCTGATGATAGCAGAGAACTGTCTAGGACTGACTCATTTGTAACGAACAGAGCAGGCTACATTTAAAACAATCAAATTAATCTGTCATACTTAAAAAAAAGCTATGTATTCTAAATCTGATAATCTTACAGATTTTATTTATGCACTGGAATGTGTTTTTTAATCATCATTATAAAAGCTTCCAGTCATGTTGATAGACTTAATTCAAGACTGATCCAAAGCTTGGTCTGTCAGTAGCTTTAGTAATTTGGGTGTTAATTCCAAAAAAAAAAATGCACATTAATAATTTCATAAAAAAGAATCTTAGAATGAAGATTAATATCAACATTTATAAAAAAAAAAATTACATGCAACATTAGAAATTGAAAAGTGCAACACAAACGGGTTGCTACAAATTATGTCACTAAAAAAAGCGGCGTGAACAAAATAGCAATCTAGTGCTAAAAATCCAAAGGATATCTAACAAAAGATAATGATTTTAGCTATATGGTGTATGTTAATTATTTATTGATTTTGTATAATTTTTATTTTAGAGCAATAATTGCAAACATGTTTCACACATTGTTAAAACAATTTAAATATATTGAAAAAATAATTTATAAAAACTATCTTTTTCAGTATATATTAATAATTTTGTATAAAATATGCAGGTTAAACGTTAAAATATTCATTTTATTTATACAATAATAGTAGAAATAAAAAAAAATTAACCATCACACATTTTTCAATGTAAATAATTTTAGAATATTTTTACGGAAAACATACTATTTAAAAAAGTTTAAAAATAATATATCTCCTAATACAGTAATGGTTGAAGAGTATCCCTCCCCCCCCCCCCAAACATCTGTTTAGTGTCTTTTTTCTGTTCTACTTTAAGTCATATTTAGTTTTATTTAAGTTAAAATAGTTTGAGATTTTTAAGTATAAAAAAGTTACACTTTTAGGTAATCCTAATGAAGTTACTGTTTTTCCTTGTAATTTTATACAGGTATGAAACAGAAATTTGGGGTATACATTAAAATTCGTTAATTAAACGTAGTAAAATCTTGGTCATTGACCTTAAGCTGAAGTTAAGTTTTTTATTTTAGTTCTTGAAGCAGATCTTTCTCGGCAGAACGGCAGAATTGAATATATTTATTAAATAATCTAATAATTTTCTTCTCTTGCAGGAAATCAAACATGATGTAAGAAATTCGTAAATTTGCCATATTTTTCTTTGTTTTGTTGTTGTATTTGCTTTGTTATGTAAATTTGTTGAAGAATAAAATGTTTTTACATTACCTGATTGTACTTTCTGAATTCATTTTTTTTTTTTTTTTTTTTTTTTTTTTTTTATCGGGGCAGAGAAATAATACGTAAACTGTAATAATTAACATTTATATGAAAGCAAATTTAAGTAATGTAGTAGCAAAGAATCCATGCACAACAAAAGAAACTAAAAAAGGCAGTATTTGTTCGCTCGATTATTTTAATCATTGAATTAATTTTTTTCTCCCAGGTTTATGATGATCTGTGTTAACATGGGTGCCATTTGAACAAATCTGAGAATGAAATTATTCTAATTTTCATTCAGTCACGTTCCTATATTCATAAGTTGTGGCAGTACTGAATTTAAACTTTATAAAAAAAGAGGATTGTCTGGGTATTTATTATGTATAATGTATATATAAAACACATTAAATTGCAGGATAGAGGTTATTCGGTTGTTTCACACCTGTAAAAATTGGTAGCAGACAGTAAGATTGAGAAAATATTAAAAATGATCATTTTGGAATGTATAGGAGAATAATTTTAAATATGCATAGCACTTGAAACAATTGAAAATACTTTGAATTTATATTTATAAATATTTGTAGAATCTGCGAGTTTCATTATGGAGTTCAAATAAAGAATGTTTAATGATTTTATGTGTGTTTTAAAAATCCAATACAAAAATAAATAAGAATATTTTTCTTTAAACACACTTCTCTAATGGTTTAAACCAGTGCTGTTGAGCCTTTCTCAAAGCAGCCCAATATAAAAAATTCCATTGATTTCATGAAATAACTATTTTAAAATATAATATTTAGTGATATGTTATCCAAACAAAGATGAAGTTACAAAACTGCCAATATTATGACAAAATTAAAAATAACTGTTAAAACCAATGGTGTAGTACCAAGAAAAAATGTTATTAAAAGAGGACGCTTATTTTTGAGATGCTTACTTTTGTGCAGTTAGTTTATGGTAATTTCTGTTGAAAAATAAGAATTTTTATTTTATATTTTAATACCAGTATTTTGAGTGTTTTTTCTATACACTACTGCTTGGAAAACAATAAGAAAATTACACCTTAGCAGAGATTCGAGAGTGAACCGATTGTTCAACTACTTGCCTTTGGCAGGTTTGGGATTTTGCTGCTGAAGAGCGAACGCAAGGAGTCAAACCTGTGCCTCTATTCCCCTCTGGCTGTGTTTACCTAAGAAGCAGTTTTATAGGATTTTTTTAAAAAACCGAAATATAACATTTTTTAGTAGCTTGTTTGATTATTACTGTATTCATATTTATTATTTGTTACTCATTTTATTAAATATCAATTATACTACAAATTCATTTTGCACATGCCAAAAATTATCATTTATTATTTTACACATTTTCATTTAAAACACTTTATTTTATTTACATTTTTCAGAAATAGAAATTTGTTTAGATATATAATAATGTCCTATTCTGATTTTAAAAATATTAAGAATAATAACAAGTAATGCCGTTAGGATGAATGCACAATGAACTTTCCATTAAATCACGATGCTGTTTGGATGACGGTACCGTAACGTCGCATTGAAGACACATGGTCACCCCTAAGTCATATTTTGAATTCACGGTGACGTTACGATGTGACGTTGCCGTGGAAGGACATTTGACAGTCGCCTTGACTCATTCGCGACACCACGATAACTTCACATTTAGTTCACAGTGCCATTAAATTAAAATCACTACGACGTCACAATGAAGTTACAATTCTACAAATAAGTCCCGATTTGACTTCACTGTGACGTCCCCTTGAAACGTTGCCTCAGAAGGATATTAGACAGTCAATGTGACGCCACCGCGAAGTGGGACTTATTTGTGACATTGTGACTTCAATACAAAATCATGGTGACTTCACATTTAGGGCACGGTGCTATTGAATTCCCGTTGCTGTGACATCGCATTGAAGTCACAATGTCGCAAATAAATCCCGATTTGACGTCACGGTGACGTCACATTGTTACGTTGCCGCGGAAGGACATTAGACAGTCAAGGTGACTCAATTGTGACTCATTAGCGATGTCGCGTGACGGAAATGCGATGTCACTGTGACTGCTCATTTTGGTCACGGTGCTATTAGGCCATTGGAGAAGGTTTTCATTTTTATTCACAAAACCTATTTGTTCGCACTGTTGTAAAGACTCAAGTTTCGTCTTCTTCATCTCTTTTCACTAGCACATCAATGAGCGTTAGCAGCGATGAAACTGAAACACGCTGAATGTATGAGCCCCTGTTCTCCTTGAGTAAAGGTATAGATTTCGGTATAGGTTAAACCGTACGGTTTACAATGGTGAAAAGCTGTGTCCCAGAGGAATATTCAAAATCTCAAGAACACTAGACAAAGAAGGAAAATTGTCCTTATCGCGTTTTTCCAAAAGATGGCAGTAAACAGGTTACAACTGGGTTCAAATGTGGGTTTAACTCAATACAGTTCAATTCTCTCTTACGTTATAACGTTTTACCTAGATATAAATCATACCATTCAATGATAGTGAGATATAGTATAGTTATTACTGCGCGAACACTTTTTGTTAAAATTCTATTCATATTGTATGCTAGTTATAAAGCATCCATAAGAATTTATTATTATTTATTATTTCAAATAAAAAACGAAGTTGAATATTAAAATAAAGTAAATGTTTTAAATGAAGGTATATACCTAATATTTTTCAAGTACAGTTTTAATTAATTTATGTTTTTTCATTTATAGTGAGACGATATTTTCAAAAGTTTTGAAGGAAAGCGGAAAATATATTTTTGAAGGAAATCTTTGAAAAAATAACTTATTTTATATATTATATTAAGCGCGGAAAGAAAATATAATTTACTTTAATTTTCTTTATTTACGCATTGTCAGTCAACTGTGTAAACTTGAAATTTAGTTACAGAGCCGAAAAATGTAATCTCACACTGACTGTGCAAACTTTGCGGCCATCGTAATCGCAATAATCAGCATTCCTTACAGGGTAAACCTAAAATGTTAACGAGATAATGGTAATCCATCATATTTATTAAATGTCATAAGCAGTAGATTGTTTTTGGTGAATATCTATGAGAGAATATTAGTGCGCAATACCTTCTATTAGAAATGAAGCCAGTAAATTCCATTCTTTCTCTAGCAAATTTAGTGAACTTATAGAACTATCTTAGAAGATACATTTTGCGATAATTTTCTATCCTATATCTCGTCTTAGAATAATAAAAAAAGTTAGTATCACTCACAGGTTTATAAAATATTAGAATGTATTTTTGAAGATTATTCGAACATAAATCGGCGAATTTTTATCACTTTATATTAAAAATTGCCTGAATTTCGATTGTCTGTAAGCGTGTGAAAGAAGTAATCGATTCGTTCGTCATAATGTATTCTTTTTGTTTCCTACGGTTCATTTCTACTAAATCTATAGTTCTGCTGATGCTAAGTCGACCCAAATAAAATAAAATCATTGTGTTTATGTTCTTAATGACTGTAAAAAGCTAGTTCCTTTAGTAGCATTTTCAATTTCAGTCTGTTCACCACCATACCAGAGTTGGGCATCATTAACTAAAATATTAATTGAACTAAACATTCAACTAAAAACTAATGTAGTTTTAACTGAACGGAACCAAATGTTCAACTAAAGTCGTTGTAACTTGAAAGTCCAAACTCGTCTCAACTAAATTAGCTTTAGTTTTCGGTTCAACTAAAACTAATTTAGTTGAGCAGAGTTAGTTGAACCTTGCAACTAATACTAATAGTTTAGTTGTCATTTACCTGTCAACTAAAGTAGTTCTAGTTGTTAGTTGAATGCTAGTTTTTGCCCAACTCGGCACCATACATACGGTAGTATGCGGTTTCGAAAAAAGAACTATAATAAAATTGCCAAGAGGGGAAATTTTGTCGCTGTGGTAGAAAAATACATCCAAAAATTTACACATGCGGATACTTTACACGGGTTATGAGAAAATATTGGGGATAAAATGAAGGGTTGCGAGAATTCTAATCACTTTTCAAGGATTCGCCGGTCGATAGCGTTGACACTACGTGATCGTGCCTTATTAGTCAAGCTGTTTTGTAAACGGGTTGAAAAAAAATGCCAATGCTGCCCTTCGTGAATACCAGCGATTTAAAAAGTTACGTACAGTGACAATGACCCTAACTAACTTACGAAGACTGGCTGAAAGATTTGAAACAACAGGAAATCTTGGTGTGCAACCAGGCCGATGACGTAAACGTATCAAGCAGCAACAAGTTAAAGTTGCAACTGCAATTATGGATCAGGAGGTAGCTAATATGCACGGTACCAGCAGTGCAGGTTCAGTATCACGAAAAACAGACATACTGTTGTCAACGGTGCAGAAGATATTGCGTAAAATCCGGAATTTTATCCCTATAAGATAACACACATTCAAGAATTGCTCCTAGAGGACAGACAAACCGATTTTATTTTTTTTTGAAATTTTTGGCTCGACAGGAAGTGGATGACGAATGGCCATGGCGGATATTATGCAGCGGTGAAGCACACTTCCATGTGCACGGTGATATCAACACACACAACTGCCGTATTTGGGCTGATAAAAATCCACACGTTAATCTACAGATTCCTTTACATTCGCCGACACTTACAGAAAGTTAGTGCGGTTCCACTGCTTCTTTTATCATCGGCCCTTACTTTTACGAACTTAAAGTCTACGTGGAGTAGTGACATTAGTCGTACATTTCCCACGACTTGGCCTCCGAGGTCCTGTATCTGAATCCTTGTGATTTCTGGTTGTGGGGATACTTGAAAAGCGTCGAGTATCAGGGACATGTTCCTGACATTCCTACCTTAAAAGGTAGAATAATGTTACATGTCAGGCGAATAAATGCTGACATGTTGAGAGTCACCGTCGAAAACATCGTGTACCGCATGCAATTATTAAAGCATCAGGATATTGGTCACATTGATCCACATTTGTAAGCTGCTATAATAAACGTTTTTCATTGGTATTTGGTGTGTTGTTATTTACTGTTTAAATTGGCAGTTAAGTATCCCTTTTTTACACGTTTGTGCGCATGGAACGCCAGAATTTCCTCTATCGACGATTTTTGATACTATTTTTTCCTCTATAAATCGAAATCGCATACTTCAATGTGTATGGTGACTATATTTTGTTTTATTTCATCCAGTACACAATGCGCTACAGGGCTCCGAACACTTCCTGTTATTTTTTGAACACCCTGTATATTGCAGTTGACAATTTTCTTGTTTTGAACAATTATTCCATAAACGGTCGTGTCCTAAGAAAAATATGTAGACGTTTCTATTCAATAGACCAGGGTTTCTCAAACTTTTTCAAAGATAGAGCACTTTGAGGGTCTTTGAATTTTGACGGAGCATCTTGTGTAAATCCAAGTCTGTTGTATTATACTCTAAAGCAGCATTGTATTTTTTCGTGGAGTACTTGCTACCTTTACACGAAGCGCAGTTTGAAAACTCTCTATTCGATATGTGTCGCCATTAACCTTTCGCAATTTTTTTTTGCTTATGTTTCTGTGTGTTCTGAGTCTCATCTTTCATGCCATTTTGTGATTATATGCTGCTTTAAGTGAAATTTCAGAAAAGATGGTGGAATCTAAATATCTAGAAGCGGGCAAAAAGATTAATTTACGTGATTCAAAGCTGCTTGTTTGGCTGAAGCATCTGTGAATTCCTTCCCTAATGTTCTAATATGTGGTTTTATCCTAAATGAATCATTTTAGTTGTGTTACTGTATACAGTTAAAATATATCATACTATGGGATGTTTGCACCGTGTATTTTGTAAAATGTTTAATGTTGAAAGTCTGTTAGTATGTATTGTTGCTTTCATGAGAGAAGGAAAGGAACCATTTCAATGCATTATGAACTGCTAACAATTGTGCCCGGAAAGCTGAATTACTTTTTTGGGGTGCCACTTCTTGTTTATGTTGTTCGAGTAATGTCCTGCTTAATTTGAAAAAGATTTGTCGCAGGATGAAGTGATGATTTTGAAGTCTTAAGAAGAAATTGTGATGGTTGAGAAGTGTTATTTTTAAAAACTTTTCGGAGTATTTATGACCTAAATCGTCCTTGAGTTATTAAAATATAATTGAAATATGGGAAATTAGCATTCCTACACTACCTGTTATTTAAGTTTGCGCAGCCAGACAGGTAATACTAGAGAGCTAATAGACAGGTAACAGACAAGTATAATAGATAGGTACATTAAAACTTAAAGGCCTATTGTTGAAGAAAGTGGTTTTTAATTCGGGTAATTTAGTTCTAAAACTTCAAATAAACATGCTAATTAACAGTTATATTTTCAAAATACAGTAACTTTTTTTAACATCCATTAAAACCTAATGTAGTATGCTGAACTTCACAATTTAACTAATTTAGTTTTTATCCGTCCTTCCATTTTTATAGAATTTAAGAGATATCTAGCTCTCTTAAAAATCTTTTCTAATTAAATAAGACATAAATACCTAATTTTTAGCCATGCATCTGGTCTAATAATATTTTAGAAATCAGGTGAGTAAATTATTTCTGTGTTTATGCAATGAAACTTATGCTGAACATAAGCCTATCATTTTTATATATATTTAATTACACAATTAAATAAAGTGCCACACAAATTAAAAAATATGTATTGTGATATTTTGTGTATTTCCAAGAGAAAATTCTTCTTGAATAAATGCAATGTGCCCCAGTTTATTTCAAGGAAATTCAGCGATTACATAATTACATTTATAATCAGACTTTTATTAAATGCAATACAAAGAAGCACAATTTTCTATGGGGGAAGTATTTGTGCTAACGATTCAGAGTTTTTTTTTCTCTAATGGGCGGGCACTTGCTCATCAAGCATTTTGCCACTGCTAAAGCCCGAATTATTGGCCATTTTATTATGGGAGCACTCAGTGGGCGGCCAGCGTTGCCCCCTATGAAGGGACGGACAAGTTAACATCCATGCCCAAGCCGGGATTCGAACCCCGACCTAAGGCGTTATAGAATGGTTCTTAACCCACTACACCACCTGGGAGACTTGATTCGGAGTTATATAAGTACTTTTAAAATGCTCAATATACTAGTTAAAGAATGAAGAAATGAAACTAGTTCATTTGCAACGCTCATGTTTAATTTCAATATTGTAAAAAGAAACAGATTTTCGAAAATATGTAATGGAAGAAAATATTTCATTTTTTAAAATTAATTTTTAAAATATCCAATGTTTTATTCTTTTAAAAAGGGCTTCAAAGCCGCTGTAAATCATAATTTGCTTATTTCGACTTCAGATGCAATTACATTATGCATGCAATTTCACTTTCTGTTGAGCACAAATTTAAACAATTAGAAAAAGTAGATTTGTTTTATGTAAACAAACACAGAAATAATTTACTGACCTTTTTAAATTGAATGTGTTTGTTGTTATCTTTTGTAAGCCGTTAAACTTTTGAATATGCCCCCCAACAACATTTTGCCCCACAGCACTGCACTGTGTCAAGCAAAGCTAGGAAAACACACCCGAAAAAAATACGACCTTGCAGAATGAAGAGGGTTCTTCTTACTGGATGGGAGATATAGGAGATAGCAGTGCGGAATTCTTCAAATCGATGTGAGGCAACATCATCTATGAAGGACAGGCCTCCTACCCACCATAAAAATTCCTCAGTGACGTCACGACGGTAGTTCATCTTCCCCGACCTTTTCTCCATCACCCACGCCACATGCCACAGTAACGCGGGACTTTTGAAAAGTGCGCTTTGTTGTGTTTTGTCACCATCCAGTTCTATGCTTTCAAGATTATCTTAATTAAGCATATTCTTTCATAAAATATGCAAGAAGAAAGCTATAAGCGTACTTGAAACAAATTGATAGAAATTATTCGTTTTAAGGAAATATTTGGGATTCGTTTATCAAGATAATGCCCAGCAGTGTAAATTCACACAAGAATCGGCGGCATAGTGGAGAAAGCCGTCGATCTTGAGGGAAAATTCGCGGAGGATCTATCATTTAGTCCGGGGAATATCTCAAAGAATTTGGAAGGAAAAATCTAGTTAAGTCTAAGAAAATGCCCTGTTTATATTAATGTGAACTAATATATTGCTTTCATATGTAGTAGAGTTATAATCTACTAGCTGCGTGCCCGTTCTTCGCACGGTAGGAAACGAAAAATTTCCTCACATGTGTAATTCGAATTAATTCCAGTGATGTGGAATCTAGAAAAAGCAAAATTATTTCACTCTTGACTTAAAATTTGCGTCATATATGTAATAACCTGAGATCATTGCAATATAATGACACACACACAAAAAAAAAAAAACTATGTCAGCGTCATTCGGTATCAAAAAAGTGAAAATGGACCGTTTGCAGTGAACTTCTCACTTTCAAAATGTCTTATTTCCTCAGACATGCTGTCTTTTAGGTTCACGTTTTAGCGTTAAATACCTCAGACACTACATGAAATGGACATTTTTTTTATTTTAAAAATACGTCACCCTCTCTTGCAACCCTTTACAAAAAGAAAAGAGATAAGAGATAAGACTGCGCTATTTATAAAGGCTTTAAAATTGTTTTTCTAGATTATGCAGTTTAATTTTTCTTCTCACAAATAAATCCAGTATTTATAAAAGGAAATTGAGCCAAGCAAAGAAATCGTCTGCTCGCGGGACCCGTTTTTATTTATTTTTTTCAACTGGCAATTTTAATCATTGTTACTGTATCCATGACAACCAAACCGCAAGATATCAAACCGAAATTGATAAGCAGGTGCTACGGAAATGAAAATCCTTCTTTACTTAAAAATTCGTAAAAATTCTCCTAATTTATATTTTTCCTCCGTTCTTCTTTTAAAAGTGGGTTAATTGTGTGCTCCGTCTTTTGCCGAAATATAAAAAAGTTATGACAGATAGAATTCAAGATGCAGCAGTTTTTAAAAATATTTTACGAAAGTCAGCGTCAAATTTAATTTTATTTGAAAAATTCCCAAAAATCTGCAAATTATGTTACACAGTCCGAACAAAACAGTTTTTAAAAGAAAATTTTCTCCTCTATACGATGATGTAACTATCGTTTTCTTGCGAGTGCAATTACCGGCGTTATTATGTATTACGCAAGAAAAATCGCTAAAAATCGGACAAAACATAAAATAAAACATTTTCTAATTCGAATTTCGAAAAAATCGCTTCGAGGTGTGTCGAGACCCGTCTTGGAGAATTTCCGTACAAAATTTGGTAGGTCTACGATCACCCGTTTCGGAGCTACGCGAGACACAGACAGACAGACAGACAGACAAACGGACAGTTTACACTCTGTTTTATTTATATAGATATGAACTTACCTATAATTTCAAAAGGTTCCTTAATGTAACTAGAGTATTCAATTCCAAGTTTCATTAAAGAAATTAAAGAAAGTAATGAGCTATTTAAATGTAAGGCCTTACTTAAAAAGAAGAAATAAATAGAACGAATAATGTATTATGAAAATATTAACCCTTTATCATTTACCCCTACCGAAGATTTGTTATATTCTTTAAAATGCTTTAGTTAATTTATTGCTTTAGTGTCATTTTTTGTTCGAATTCCACATTCCAAGAGATATCATTTAAAAGATTTTAGTAATACATAGCATGGTACAAATTGTTTCCTAACAATATTTAAGTGCAATAATATTACAAATACTTTCGCTGCAATTTCTTTGGATTTATTAATTTAAATTTTTGTCTGTTTCTGGAGAGTTTGACTAAAGTTTAAAAGAATCGATTTATTTGGCATAGAATTTGCCTTGAATGTATCACACATGTAATTTCTTTTTAAAACTATTAATTGGTATAAATAATTACATTATTCTGTTAAACTTATAATATACATTTATAAAGGATGCATACAAAAATTAAATTATTACTTAATTTAAATTAATTATTACTCTAATTTGAAATATTTATAAAAGTTCAAATAGTTTTATTTTATTTACTTTATAATTGTTATCGGGTATTACAATGTAATTGTTATATACATATATATTGTCATATATATTGTTATGGTTACTATGATTATCATGTTACTCTGAAACAAAAAGTAACATGATAATCATACGCCCACCCACGGAGGAATATTTTATTTTTTTAAAAATTGTCTTCAAATTATTTCTGATTCGAAAAAAGGACGTTGATTTTTAAATAAATACTTAGAGTATGAAATACAGTAATTTTTGGGTTATAATGCCACTGAAAAGATCAGATAAATATTTATGACTGGGCTTGCGCTGTATAAGCAATTGATACAGAATATTTGGACTTTATAATAGAGTTATAACCATAATCGAAGTCACTATGATCGAGTTCAGAGTACTGTTTTTCTATAAACTAATTTTCTATAAATTATTTGTAGCTCCAGACCCCCGCCCCCTCCAAACTAAAATCCTGTGTGCACCACTGATGGTAATTTTTTTTCGTTTTTTACTGTTGATAATAAATGTAAAGCTTAATCATTTGCTTTTAATTTTTCTCTCTTAGATGTGCTTTTTCAATTGAATAAGTTGTAATTTGGATTCTCCCTCCCCTCTTTCAATTTCTTATTATTTTTCAAAATTGAAAATTATAATGAAACATTTTTACATTGACCGTTTAATTATAAAACATAAAGCTTTGTTTTAATCATATTTAATTCTCACAAACCAAGTTCGTTTTTATAAAAGAGAAATTTAATTTTATCTGACAACTTATTATGTAATCAAATTTTCTATCTGTGTATGCTACATATCCCCTATGAAAGCGTTCCATTAAAAGTTATTTTAATGAAATTTTGTGTTCTTCGTCTATTCTAATATATTTATAATACATATTATATGAATTTTAATGAAATTTTAATTGAAGCAATTTATATGAAATTATAATAGAAGCAGAAATTTTTACAATTCTAAAATTATCGTAATAGAAAGAATATTAAATATCCTTTAATTTATTGCTCACGATTATGGAACTATCAATCATATCAGTCTGTGTTTTTATGCATCTATATACTATACAACTATATTTTAATGATTCAACATTCTAACCTATTTATTTTCCTCTAAATTGATTTATTTTTAAAATGTCTTTTAATAACAGTAATAAATCTAAACTTTTACTACTAAATCTGATCTTATTTTACTTTTCTTAGCCAAAAATAGCACTCTAGTTAATAGATTACATTTCTCTATATCAACTATGAATACTGTCGCCTATTCCTTTTTCAACAATTTACATAATTTTTATTTCTGATTGATAGAGATCTAGTAAAAATTTTTATCATTAAAAATAGCTAAAAATCCTTTTAATTTTTATTATCCAACACTGTGATTATTTTTGTTTGTAATACATAATGTTTTCATTTTTCACAGCCAAAAAGTGAAACTTAATTTTTGTTTTATAAACAACTTGAATGCCTTGAAACACGCACATGTGATATGATTTTTTTTTCGAAGTTAAATGAGGTCAATATATTTGTTCATAAAACGTTTAGATAAAAATCCCAAAACTGACTGTCGAATAATTAATTATTTTAACTACATTTTTTGCAGACTCCCAGAACATTTCAATCTAACGCATTACATATACTATATGAAATATACCATTTCGATTACTTGTGCTACATAATTTTATTATGATTATTTAAGATCTGATGATTATTTATGATTGCTATGATTATTATTACTTATGATTACTATTATTATGATTACTACTATTACTTATGATTATTTATGATTGCTATGTTTATTATGAGTACTTAAGATCTCTGAACGCTTTTAAATAATCAGCATAATTTCAACCTTGTTTTCCACAATCGTTTCTCTGTATAAATCGGCGTGAAAGCTAGCTCCCTCCTAGGATCTTTCGACCTATACTTCGAAACGTCAGTTTTCAGTCAGGGGGTATGTCCTTTCGAGACGGTGTTGCCTGAGGGGGGGTAGGGTAGCGATGTTGTGCTACAAGGCAGCATCACCTTTCATCCCCATTTCCCACAGACGGCGCCATCTCTGATTAGTCTTTTTTAAGACCGATTTCGACCTCGGATGAACTAACCAAGGATACCCGAGACCGAGAAGTATATGAAGGAAGTTGGTGGAGTTTTTTCACGAGGTTAGGGAACTGCGGAACATGTCGGTGGTATAGTTTCAGCGGGTGTTAAATGGACGTCGAACAAACATTCCCGAGTACGAGCCGATGAAATAGATAGTCGGCCAACTTTTTACCGAACTCTCTTGCTGCCTGGCTAATAGAGAGATACATTATAACTTAAAGGCTCATATTAACTAAAAGTAATATTGAAGGAGTTTCCATACATTTATTCTCTCTTGGGGGAACTACATCGTGGGGGGGGGGTGGATGTACAACACATGCAGTGAAAAACGTTTAACTCGAAACTGAAGGGACCCAAATATATATATATATATATATATATTTTCATGTTAAAAGGATTTCGTGTTGAAAGATTCGTAATAAATTGCAGTTACTCTCCGGATAGATGAAATTTCGTGTTAACCGATTTTCCATGTTAAGAGTTTTCGTGTTAAAGGTATTTCACTGTATTTAATATTAATTATCATTTGTTTTCTCGTTCTTAAATTGAATCTGTTTAAAAGCAAGAACTTCAGGTTTTATTTCTGTTCTCATTTTTCCTTACTTCGGCATTTCAAAATTTGTATTCCGCTTTTCACCGCATGTAACAGCCTTTCATCATTTATACTTCCCGTCTGCCTACAGTCGTAGCTGGGGTTATGTTAGCCCCTGTCAAGATTTGATTTTTGCGCCCCTAAGACTTCTTCTTACTTGCTATTATGTAGGAAAAGCCTGCAAAGTACGTCTTTCTGAGGCTTGCACACCTGGCAGCTGCCCACCTGGCCAGACCTTAGCTGCGGCACTGCGTCTGCCTGTCGCCATTTAGGTTAAAAATACATTCTATTGCGTCAGTTTTGTACTTGTTACGGACATCTCATCAACCTTTGCTGGCACTTATTCTATCATACTTTATTTTGATGCCTATTAAGAAGGTTAAGCGTGAGCTTTACTTCATGGGCCGTAGAAGAGGTAGACAAGGCGTAGAAGATGATGTAGTACTCCATTTATACGTTGTGTAAATAGCAAATAACTCAGAGAGATTCTCCTACAAAAGGACTTAATTCGATTTTATTTGCAGACATGCAAACATGTTACAAATTTATTGGATGGCTAGGGGGCGGGGATGGACTGCCGAATTATGCGGCCTACCGAAGCTAAAACCGTAGCGAAAAAGTGATGTCCTCTCGGAGCGAAACAATTAGACCTGACCTAAAAACATGTGAATGCAGCGCTAACACAAAATATGCCAATATATAAAAACAGGCGAACACATCCACAGCGGTTAAGAAAAAAATCAATGTATTAATTTTATAAGCAAAAACAATTAGGCGCAGAAATTTAAAAAGGTTACCAAACCTTGTCACTGAAGAAAATCGCCTACATGAAATCTGTAGGAGACTGCTGAACAAAGCAAAAATTAACAGTCTCGACCAAAGTGAGCAGCTGTAAAAGAAATTCCTTTTAACGTACTGAATAAGAATTAGCAAATATGCGGTCATAAACCAAAAAGAGCAGAAATGCATTGAGTGGATGTGGGGGTTGTATATAACTTGCACCGCATAAAATACAGGACAGGAGTTATATACTAGTGTCAAAAAGCAATATGTAAGGTCGGCATCACATATTATCTCCCCACACCCCGACAAAAAGTTTTTTTTGACCTCGAAAAAACTTTTTTTAAATTTAATTACATTTTTTACGTTTCAAAAATTAAAACAAAATTTTGAATAAAAAAGTAAGTGTACGTGCAAAGAAAAAAAAAAGGAAAAAGGAAAAAAAAAATATATACCAGTTAAGTGCAGTTCCATCTCCTTTAAAAATATAAAAGTACACAAAAATTTCTTTGTCTTGAAACTACAGATCTTCAAACTTTTGTACAGCTGTTGCAACACATATATGAATGAAGCATATTTCAAACAAATAAAAAAATATAGTTATGAATATATCTGATATCAGATTGGCATATTAGCGTACACACTAACGTGAATAAAACATTAATATTGTAACATTGATAAAAACTGATAGCGTTCTTGTATATATAGATTCTTATCTGAAAGAGATCTTAAAAAGTTTTTTTGTAAATGAATAACGAAGAGTTCAGTTACTACGTAGCAATACATCATCAAATCTTGTCGCGAATGGCAACAGCTCTGCCAAAGTTCGCAGCGCCACGACCAAGAACTGAACTGGTAAGAAGGACGAACGGAAGAATTGAAACGCGAGCGAGCGAGCTGAAAACTACGAACAAAACCCCGCAATTCGGGAGTTATGTATAATATGATTTTTGAGTGTTAATTCGTTTGAATATTGTCATCTGTCTTGTACATAATTAAATATCGTTATATGTGAAATTGCAGCATTGTGAAATTGACCATTTAGCTTGTACTTACAGCAGCCTCATCATAAGAACCCGTGAATTACGGCAAGGATTACCTGTAGAAAAGGTAAGCGATTGCATTTGTTTTGAACTTGAAATCCTTGTTGTGACAAATTTTCTGGCATCCCTGGCTGGGATGAGGCTGCTTAATTTGAACTATAAGATATTCCGAAATCAAGAATTGTGAATGAATAATTTTGAACTGGTAATACATTGATAATTTTAGTTTTGAATTAACACTCATTCTATAGAAAATGTCCGAATTAGAAACCTTAAGCTTGTTAAAAAGAAGAAGAGGCGTATTAAGAACAGCGGTTACAAATGCGCTTACAAAATTAGAAAACGAACTTTCTAAAGAAGAGTTAGAGATCAGCGTTTTAGAAGAGCAATTGGAAACTTTAACCTTTAAATTTAATGAACTAAAACTAGTTGACGAACAATTAGAACCGTTGTTTACCGACGATGAGTATCAGTCGGAATTCGAGAAAACAGAAGAATATAATGAAAAAGTAGAAATTTGGAAATTCCGAGCAAATAAGAAAATACGTGAAAAATGCAGGCCTAAACCCCAGAACACTAGCGCTGCTAACATTGATTCAAACTCGACCCACACAGAAATGACTTCGAATAGTGTAAAAACGAACACACAAGAGGAAAAGGCGCGTATTAAACTTCCTAAACTCAGCATACCAAAATTTTACGATACCTGCAATACACATATGCGAAGTTTAGAAGCTTTAGGATTAACTCCCGAAAATTATGGTGTTGTTTTATGCCCCATGATGCTGAAGAACATACCCACCGATTTAGCTTTAGAATACAACAAAATGGAAACTGAAAATTCTTATTGCGATATCAAAGAATTCATGAATTTCTTTTCCAAAGCTTTGGAATCACGCGAACGTACGGCCAGTCAATCGCAGACGTTCAGGCGAGACAGCTGTAATTCGCGCTCGATTTATGACCCTTCTCGCTTTGAAAACAATACAGGAGAGCATTTTCGCGGGCGCCCAATTAAGAATGAAAATAAACAGATAGCTACGGCTTCTGAACTATTGACAGCGGATGTTGATAAAAAGAAGTTAAGTTGCGTTTTCTGTGACAGTACAGGCGATCACTGCAGCGCGAGGTGTGATTATGCTGTAAACTTACCGATTGAAGAAAGAAAAAGAATTTTAATGAAAAAGGGAATATGTTTCAGATGTTTACAAAATAAAAGACACATTTCGCGATCCTGCGACACCATGCCTGCGATTACCTGTCATCATTGTCGCGGAAAACACGCGTCTATTCTGTGTGGATTCAAATATAAAGATATCAGAAATGATAATAAGGGCAATACTTCTTCAGACGGAGCTGGGACTGTGTTGACAAACCAGGCGTCCACTAATGAAGTATATTTGCAGACTTTGATTACTCGAGTTAAAAATGAAAATGTCGAATATTTAATTCGTGTAATTATAGATTCCGGTTCACAAAGAAGTTATATTTCAAAATTCGCTGCAGAAAAATTAGGATTAAAATGCTTGGGTAAGGAAACAGTTACACACGGTCTTTTTGTCGGTGTTGAATCGACTGTAGATCATAATCTGTATTCTGTAAATTTAAATAGCTTGGACAGAAAACGCAATTGCACGCTCGAATTAATGGATCAGAAGAAAATTTGTGCAGTCATCCCAAAGGTAAAAGATATGCAGTGTATTAAGGAGTTGAAGCACAGACGAATTTTTTTGAGTGATATTTCAATGTTAGGCGAAGGATGCTTGCACGAGAATGATTTAAATGAAATACACGTTTTATTAGTATCAGATTTCACAGCAATCGTTTTGACTGAAGAAGTTAAACATCTTCCTTGTGGTTTAGTCGCGGTAAATACGGTTTTAGGCTGGACTGTCATGGGAAAATCCTTTAATAATTCTAAGTCGGGCTCTTCACTCTTAGCACTTTCCCTTCATGTGAGTGAACCTCAGATTTCAAATCTGTGGAATCTAGATGTACTGGGAATTACCGATTTGGCTGAAAATCAGAGTAAGAAAGAGTTAGAAGAAGCATCTAGGGAGCATTTTCGCAATACGTTAAAGAGGGATGAGGAAGGCAGATTCGATGATTCTCTTCCATGGATACGCGACCACGAAACTTTGCCGGACAATAAATCAATAGCTTTCGAACGATTAAAATCAACCGTGGGAAAATTGCGGAAAAGGGGCTATTTGCAGAAATATGAAGAAGTCATAAAAGATTGGTTAAAAGAAAACATAATTGAGTCTGTTGACTTAAATAATGAAGGGGACTCTGATTGTCCTTATCTACCACATCGAGCTGTTGTGAAGATGAATTCTACTACTAAAATACGTCCAGTTTTTGACGCATCGGCAAAGGTAAAGGGTGGCATTTCCCTTAACGACTGCCTAGAAAAGGGTCCAAATCTGATAGAACTCATACCTAGAATATTGTTGCGGAATTACTCTGCTACTCCTGGGGTTCGTCGTTCTAAAGTCCAGTTGGTGTAAAAAGTTCAAGTAAAAAGTCACTTGTCAGGATGGAACACAAACTTTATTTCTTCTAGAGCTTCGTAGAACAATCAGCTGCACACAATTCACAAGCACAATCTAGCAGTAACGTGCTTTTAACAATCCGCTTGGATCAGAAGCTCTCACAAATGCTGTATTTCTCACACAAAATAAGTCACTTTTACAGGCTAAAATTCCGTGGAAATATTCAAGGGATATAGTACACTATCCCTTAAGACACAGCAATGAAGAATTTACACGCAGCACTTTAAAAACAGCTTCACAAAGCAAGCTAAAATACAGCTTCTATAGCACTATCAGTTCACACAAAACAAGCGTACTGAGAGCTCTTCACACATTGAATGTTCAACTCGCACTGACTCTTCGGGGCGATGCACGCTTCTATAAATAGCCGACGCAGGAGGTACAAGAGGTTTCCAGAAAAGTCAATTTCACGAGGGTTCTACATAAAGCGTGAATTTTGATTACGTCATAGAAGAGAAATGTTAGGTTATTATGCGTTTTTAATGCAGGAAAAACAACTTCCAGGCCCCATTGGGAAAATCGCGCCAAATGACCAAAAAAGTCGCCAAGCTTGGCGA
>JAWZYV010000104.1:0-11076 GCA_038373885.1 Cheiracanthium punctorium | reverse complement strand
TTTTTTTTAACTTTACATAATCCGATTTTAGCAAAAAACGATACCCTTTTCCAAATTGCAGAACTTCTGTTTTCTGGTAATGATCTCTAACTGAAATTGAATAACTCATTCCGTAGACCGAGGAAAATGAATTGAAGACCGCACCAATTCTCTTTACCATTAAAAAATGTCTTTGTAGATTTTCTGCAACATCCTATTCTTACTCAAGTTCTTTAGTTTCTGGTAGGATTTTTCTCTGTATTTATCTTTATAAATTCAGTTTAAAAATTAACAGTTATAGAAATACAAAATTTTAAAAAGAAATTTTTTTAAAAATTATAAACTTCATTCATAAATATTTGTCAAACAGTCGGCCTTATCTTTTTCCAGGGTGCAAAGAACGAAGGACCTGATTTTTACTTAAGCACATCACTCGAAAGGTATCCCCCCACCCCCAAAAAAAAAAAAACCATTTGGTACATCCACAAATAACACGGGATGTATGGTGGGAACTGAGGACACCCAGAGACGTCCCGCGCCATGCGCGTCCCCCGCCTTAAAGATAGATAGATAAACAACCCGAACCCTCCCTCCGCCCAAACCTTAGTATCTAATGCTATCCCCCCCAGCCGCCTTCAGAGTGCGCTTGGGATTGAATCGCGCGCGTTGGAGGATAACCATTTTTTGTGTAAGGTGCAAGGGATTTCGAACTTACTAATATGCTACCCGTATCTCACACTCGCAAACATATAAATGATGAGATAGGCCTGCCCCCCCCTCCTACCCCGCCCTCGCCTCACCACATCCGACCTTCCCGCGGCGACTCCACCCCCATGTCTCGTAGCTACTCCATCACCACCCCACCCGACCAAGTCCCGTGTCAACCCCACTGCCCTCCCCACTCCCTCTAAACCTCGTTCATTGACTCCTATCGCAATTTTGTTCCGTTCATCCCTGTACGCCGAATAAAGTATCTTAGTGCTTTTTTGCCTCCTCATTTGTTTGACCCCTCCCAGCACTGCACCCCCCCTGACCCCAACCACTCCCCTTGTTTACAAACAGTTTTTTTTTTTCTTTTTCAATCACCGTTCTGTAATCTTCTCGTATAAGGCATTGTATCTCCTAGTCCGTAAGAGCTACATACTCTCTCAATCAGAGTGGCAGTATATGGTCTGTTAATTGACCAAATAAAAACTAATGACCCCAAGAAACTGTGGATACCCGTTATAGAAACATCTCCGTTTCTGCCATTGTGAATTGGATCTATTTTATAAAAAGATCCGCTTTTCAGATGGATAAAATCTCGACCCGTGAAAGAACAACACAGAATCTGTCCGATGAATCATCTCCAGTGTAAGTTCTATCTCTGGAAACAAAGCGTTCTTTGGATTCTCAAGAAGTTTTTACAAGCCGGATTTCAGCAGCCATTTGTTACTCTTCTTCCCTCTTGACACCGAGATACGGTTGCGGTGCCGACCAACAAGCCGTCCATGGAACCGTTCGCTGTTTTCAGTATTTATTTTAAATACCACTTTGACTACACCGTGTGTGTGTGTACCACATCCCCAATTTGCCCTCATATCTCCGCTAATTGTGTGTGTGTGTGCTTTCAGATACCGTTTTGTTATTTAATATAGATCAAGGACGAGTTTTTTCTTCTCGTGTCGTTGTTGTGTTCTGTTGTGTTTCTGCAGCTTGTTTCTGACATTGTGAGTTCTAATCTGGAACTCTGGTTTCGCGGCTGAAAACAACCCCTCAGTGGCAGTTCGCGGTGGCGGAAACAGAAAAGCTTTATTGGGAGGGCTAATTTGAAAAAGAAAAAAGCCAATTTAACACTTAATAAAATGTGGCAATAAAGCAAAAATGTTGCCTAAAGTAATGAAGTTTTTTATAATATTTTTAATATTTATTTATTAATTTTTATTGGAAACGAGCTATTTTTTTTAAGAAAATGCACTTTACCTTGTCAAAAAGGCACAGTAAAGGAAAATGGTACCCCCTTCAGCAGTGTGTTTTTGGAGGAGGGGGCTGAAGCCCTCGAAGTCCCATTTCTTGGATCGATAATGTATAAAATTACAAAATGAATTCATGTTGTTATAACACACTTTGCTAATAAATCATTGAAATGTTTGAGTTTTTTTAATATGCCGCCGACCATACACCTTTTTCATTCTAATGTCAGCTTAACATTAATTGTATTAATATGAAAATAATTTTGGGAATTTCCTTAATAATATTTATAATGTCATTTCCCCTTTAGTTTATGAATTGTTGGTGATTAAAATCTTAATTAATTTATGCTAGACACTTGTGTATATTTTATCATAATACTGTTAGGAACCCCCCCCCCCTCCTTAATAACACGGTAGATTATGTTCCGTGTTGTATGAACTGTGTTGTACGACGTCCAGGAATACATGAACTGCATCAGCAGTGTGTAACAGATTATAACGGAAACATCAGTCTCACTTTCTCCATGTTGTACGAATCTTTTTTAACGTGCTGTCAAGAATAAGAATCACAAAATTTTCGCAAGACGTGTTAGACCAGGTATGGGGCAACCTTTGCAAAAGTTGCGGGCCCCAAACTTTAGGGTGTTAGCGAAACAAGTCTCGGGCCAGTAACTTCCAGGATGGTAGCGAAGTCGCGGGTCGGTAGAACTGGGAATTTATATGGATTTTTAATGGTTTATATGGGTTTTGATTTATACACACGGGCCGTATCAAAAGTCATGGTGGGGCATGATCCGGCCGGGGGCCGAGCTCGTTGCCCATCTATGTCGTGTTACACGGTAAATCCATCTTATACGAACTACGGTATTATAGGAAGTTCATACTGTATTTTGGTGGATGACCCGTCGGCTGAAGTGTTGAAGGTCCCGGCGTTCGGGGTCCATCCATGCGTGGGGCTGGCTCGGATCTAACACGGTCTTTAGTTTTAGTATGTTTTCTCCAGATGTAAGGTGAATACCGTTAGAACCCCTTAGAAAGTCCTCTACCAAGGCAGCCCTCAGCGCTTGCAGATCGCTCTAGCGTAGCTTTGGCATAATCAAGCAAAAACATTGAACGGTTTTTGAGTCCTTTTCTTGTAAGGGCACGCGTCGTCTCGGTGTCGGAGTAGCTGTTGCGTTAACCCATTAACGGCCCAGCTGCCTCCGTTGCGCTACATATGCGCCGCCGCCTCCATGCTAGCACCGTACACTCTCCACCCCGACCAACCTGCTTTTCCGTTTTCCCACACCGGCCAAAACATCCAGCACCTAACCACCTGCCTACAAGACCACATCAACTAATCTCTACGTACAAATTGCTAAATATCAACTCTCTACTCGCAGTCGCGGCACATTATTTTAGTCCTCAAATTCTGGCTGCTTTCAGGGGCCTCGACAGCCGCAGCCCTTGGACTAAAGAGGTCCGAATCGCTTCCTAACAAAAAAAAAAAAAATAAAATAAGTCCACAAAATCGTCGTTTAGGAAAACCAATAATAATATGGAGGGGAAAAAAGCCCATCCTTCTTTAGCAAGCAAATTTGAGTTGCTGGTCATCCTATTGAAAGCAATGAGGATTTTTGTGACATACTAATCGTTCTTTACACGTTGTTAGTTCTCTTGTAAGGAATCTTGTGTACATAAATGTATTATACAACGAAACCTCTTAAACTGCATCAAAAAACGCCATCATATTTTCTTACCAGTTTACTTTAAAAAGTGTTGACGCTGCTTTTTTCCGCATTTAAAAATTTTCTTTATCTTATCTCCGCTGACAATTACACTAAACATTTCGTTTCGGACTAAGGTGCCCACAGATTCCGAAAAATTCCGAGGAACCTGCTAAGCTGATTTAAATTTCGAAAATCGAATTATTTTAGAAGATATAATAAAAAATCGAAAAAATAACCGAATGGTTGCCAGATTTGGCATAAAATCATTCATTCCCTTTGGCAACAAAGCGTTTCCAAGTATCTAGAATCGCGTAAAATTTACAAACATGAGGTTAAATTACGCCACATTTTACGCCAAAAATAAAAAACTATATGACAATAAGTAACTCAAAATGTGTTACACAAAGTTGACAATTTTCAAATAGTAAGTTCGCTAGACACAACAGGAGTTTAGAATATAGCAGATTATTCGTATTTTCCAAAACAGAATAACTAGATCATCTAGAAACATGAAAAATAATAAAATGGCAGATTATTTTAAAGCCGGTTCTCGTCAGCTGGATTATTGGCTACCAGTAGAAATATTTGGCGGCGTTAACTATGCCATTATAGCAGTTATAGACACTTTGGATATTTGCTAAGCGCGACGAGATGGTATAGATTCGTGGTGCTAAGTACGCCAATCTGCAAACGATTATGTACATGAAAATATGGATAACGTTTTTCCCGGTAACCTTAAATGAACAGGTAATATAGGTTGTGAGCGATGTGTAAATCGCCAAATAATGAAAAGTCGCATTGGTGCAGGCTATTCATATCTGTTCCGTAGCTGTTATTAACATTACACGTACGCAAGTCGCCAAATAATGAAAAATCGCCATGTGTGGCAAATTCGCAAGGTTGTCCAATAGGTTTTAACAACATTATTACAAATACAGCTGAAACAATAGATGTTCTGATTTTATTACGCTTTAGCTCCTAATTAATAATAACTTTTGAATGGCAAACATTTAAATGATCCATTGTGTTTCTGACAGTGAGTTGGCAAATAATTTTCTCCAGCGATGATTAGAACGAGGTCGGCACAACTCGGGGGCAGGTGGAGTAGAGCTCAGGACCGTACAACCACGGATTCCCCATAACATAATATTCCTGTTATGAGGGGGAGGGGTCTAACTGCTCAGTGTGACCGCTGTCAATTTTTATGTACGCGACACTGAAGATGCACGAACCAAGCAATGTGTAGCTCAGTAACATTCTTATCTGATCCAATCTTCGGGTTTTGTCTGTTAAGATTAATGTCTTTTTTAGGAAGACAAAGCCGGATTAGGGGCGGATGCCTCATACAAAAGCAGCGGATAGCGAGGTCTGGGATTTGGCCCCTAGTTATATAAAGAACAGTGAATTGCTATGGGTCACGCTTGGTGAATGAAGTTGTTTCCCGTTGGAACCAAAAGGTCCTTTGCGATAGTTGTGCGTAAGCACCAGTTTTACTCTGATGATTCTTTCTTGTAACATTTGCAGGAACACTCTTAGCTCCGATCCATCTCGGGTCTTTCCCTGACCTAGAAACGCGTTGAAAACCGTCAGCTGTGTTTTCCTTCTCCTGACTGATATGATAAGACACACCCAAAAAACCAACATAAAAAAAGTTATCTAAAGGAAAGAACCGACAGTTAAAAAATAAGACCTCTTCACGTAAGAAGGGGAGTTTTATTATAGATATCCTATTTATTGTTTGTTGCAAGGTCTTTTCTCTTCTTTATTTGGATTCAATTTAGAAGTCTAGTTTAGTTATTATCTATATATACTAAAGAAAGGGGGAGAAAATGAAAATAATTAAACTTGACTTCTTAAGATTGGTGCACTAATTGCGAAAGATTGGCATTGCTGTAGCATAAACACAGAAACATACTTTGTAAATGAATCCATTAGGGAAAAATGCAATGAACATTGACGTAGTCACTAACTGGATGAAAAGAGAAATAATAGTTGATAGCTTTTAATGTAACGGAAAGGTCTTTAAACAATAATTAATAGCTTTCATTGTAACCCTTATGGTTTTCTATTAAAATAAGTAATTGGCAAATTGGGTTTTTTAACTTTTCATTTACTCGTAAAACATCATTAAAAGATTCGCTAGTAAAAAAAAAAAGAGTATAAATCTGTGGTGATTTTTTTTCTCACCCTCCCCCCTTTTCCGAATATTAATACAGGAATGGATACCTGGAACGTATTTAGTTTTAAGCAATTCGCCATTATGTCTACTTTTGCAATTCTAATTTAACTGTACAAAAAAAAATCTGTTTCAATATCTCATTTCTATTAAGATTATCAAATTACACTGTCATTTATTGATTCACCTCTTTTTATATTAATTCGATACTGTCCAATTTTTTAAATATCGCAGTACATGTGTAACAAACTATTTCCATGCTAATATTGAATTACAAACGCAGATGGAATCTTCAATGAAAGGCATTGTTTTTGCTCTAATCTAATTGAACCTTTGAGCCAGTTGCGAACATCTCAGAACTATCCCCCCCCCCCTTCTTTTTGGATCATCCCTAAAACTTCTTTTTGTACTTAGTATATAATTTTACTGTTATTAAAAAGCATATAAGGCTATATATGTATATATATATATATATATATATATATATATATATATATATATATATATATTGTATGACGGAAGAAGAAATGCCTTCGCCACCTGCCAGCGAATAGCTTCCGAGAACAGATTTCTGTATAAAAACATAGATAATTATTTCTTTGCCTTTGTTCTTTAAGACATTGATATGTGTGTTTTTTACAAAGTTTTTTATTTACTAGTTTCATGTGTGAGAGAAGGGTCTAAACCAGACAACTGCCCAGGGACAAAAAAAAAGAAAAAGAAGTAAAAGAAATTAATTCATAGTTGCCCAGTGATCAAATCACGTCTTTTATTTGTTTATTTTATTCCTTCTCATTTTTTTTTTCCGTGTTGTTGAAGAAACCCCTTATGTTCCCAGTTTCTTCAATCAAGAACTTTAACTATGTAAGATTCAATTAACTTGTTAAGAAGCTTAATCCCGATTGTTTGTTGACAAACTACCTATTCGGTCAGAATTTTTTTTTCTAACTGAAAAAAAAAAAAAAAAAAAATAAGATTTGTCCCACATAAGAACAACAAAAGATGGCGCAAGAATCTGCTCGCGTGTATTTGTTTTCGTGCTATGTTCAGTGCTACTGAGTGGTCATTTACATTGTTTAATGGACACTGATTGCTCCCATCAGATCTTAATCGCACTTTATTTATTTTCTCTTTTAACCATTTTGAAGTGATGCGATTAAAGGATTTCTTAAACGATCTAATTTTAGTGTTTCTTTCTTTCTTTTTAATTAAAGTGTTCACGAACCTCGCGTTTTTCACTGTTTTTTGAAAGAAAATTATCAACAACTTGAATGAAAGCATGAAAAATGGACATTAGACTTACTTTCGCTTACAAAGCCTGTTCCTCTTCTATTTCTGTAGAGGAATTAGATACACGTAATAGCATACTCTGTGATTAGCATACATAAATCTAAATATATTTGCTTATTTGTGTGTGTTCATACAGGGTGTCCCAAAAAGGTGGTAGCACGCTTTAAGTCTTTATCTATTAGAGATGAGTGGACAGTGACAGTTGAAAGCTCGGTAGGGAAAAAGATCACGTTAAGAAAAAAATTCCTCTCGTTAATTTTCAAAAAATTACACATTTTAAACTTTTATGCGACCACCGGACAAAAAATTCCCAATTAGTAAAATGTGCCCCATACAATAATGAGGTGATGCACAAAATTTGATAACTATATCCTAAAAACTGTCAGAGATGTGAAGATAAATGTATGCTGACTTAAACCACTTTTCAATGGCTCTAGAAGGGAAAAAATCCCGTCGGATCATCGGGTTTCAGGGGTCGTACAGAAATCACGAGAGAAAATAATTTCTTTTTGCGCTCTAGCAATAAACGTTTGCATTCAAATTCATGTAAGCCCATGACCATCTATGTTTAAAGATATCTCATAGTCGTTTTATGATGAAAGCTTGAAATTTTTTACATCACCTCATCAGTGTGCGAGGCACATTTTGCTAACTGAGAATTTAGAATGTCACATTTTACTAACTGAGAATTTTTTTTTTTGTACGGGGCCCATATAAAAATTTAAAATGTGTAACTTTTTAAAAAGTAGCGAGAGGAATTTCTCCTTAAAGTAGTTTTGCCTACCTTATTTTGAACATTTTTTTCAATTTACACTGCCCACTTATCTCTAATAGACAAAGAATTAAAGCTTTCTATCACATCTTGTATATTTATGTGTACGCATGTGTATTTTATGCTCCAAAAACACTGACCTAGGTTTTTATTTTTTAATACTGATCACAGGTCTATCCAATAAATTACAAAGTTACGTAAAAAAAAAAAAAAGTTTTGTGGCATTTATTAAAATTTTCCATACAGTAAATCTAAATAAATACAAAAACTTGAAATATGTATACGGCCAACATACAGAAAAATTCTCAGTTTGTAAGGTGTGTCTATATAGGCCACTACCAACATTATTTGAACATATTTCTAAGCCTTTTTATGATGAAAGGCTGAAATTTTATCCATCCTCATCAGTGTGCGAGGCACATCTTACTAATTGAAATTTTTTTGTGAGGGCCGTATAAAAATATTAAATTTTGTATTTATGTAATCTCGTGTGCTTATTTTTTTTTACGTAATTTTGTAATTTATGGTATGAATGTGTCTGTGAGCAGTATTTAAAGAAAAAGCCTTGGTCAGAGTTTTGGGCGAGGATATGTGCCTCACATGAGATACGTTGATCTAGCATATATGCAAGTAACTAAGCCAAGCTCTCCCCAAGATAATTTTGGAAACTAAGTCTGCGTTCATGTTGTAGATTTTTCAATGTTAGCTTATAACGAAATGATTGTATTGTGAAATGCTTTGCACCGTTGAACCGTGATAAGTAAATCATCCATCTGGGGTGTAGTGAACGGATGTTGAAATACTGATTATACATTTAAAAAAAAAAAACACTCAAAATGCAGGTGTTAAACGATAAAATAAATAAAAACTTTGTGAAAAAACACGCATATAATTTTTCCTCCACAAATTAATAAACTGCGGACCTGTTCTACACCTGACTTCATTTTAGGTCCTGTAGTCATACACTTGTTGAGGTGTGAATTTCACTCGCTATTTAAAACATTAAGCTGTGAATGAGGTTCCAGAAAGGTTATTGTCAGTGATGCGAAACCCCAATTGCATATTTTGTACTTTTGGGGGGGGAGAGGGGGGTGCAAAATATAAGAGACTTTAAAAGCGTATATAACTGTGGACTACCTTGCTGCTTGTCGCGTGGCAAGAATTCTTCACTTTTCTCCGTCTTCTTTTCTTCACCTTCTGAACATCTGCTCTGCGAGCTCGGGTTTTTTTTTTTTTTCTTTTCCTTTTCTTTTTTTCAACTTTTCTCCTTCTACGTCCGTGCTTGTTACTCAAGTAATAACTCTACACGCAAAGTTTTTTTTTTTTCCTTTTTTTTTTCACCCGGAGTGTGGTGTACAGCGAACAGCTGCTTGGCTTTAGCACGCTCTTTTCCTTCTATCTTTCTTTCCAGTCCAAAACCCTATCTTGCGAAAGGTCATTCTTGAAAAATGTAATTTCAAAGACTCTGAAAAATCTGTTATTATTCCTACAAAATCACTGCTATAAAAGAGACGGCATTTGCAGCTATAGCGTAACAAGATCGTTGAAGCTTGTCGCAAATTCATGGGATGGATCCCCCCTCCCCTTTATTGAAACCAGAGCCCGTTTATCGGCAGGGCAGCCGGGGCATCTGCCCTGGGCCCACGCATTTCAAGGGCCCAAAAATTTTGTACCTTTCAACAAATTTTTATTTATTAAAAAATTAAATTCTTAAAAAAACTTTGTACGAATATTTAATTTGCCATTTTCTCGAAAATACTCAAGAGCTGGCAGCTAATTCTCTGGCATTTTACTCCACTAAGGCCCTCTAAAACCCATCAGCATTAGGTCAAAGTTCGTGAGCCAACGTCTGAGTCTCTATTTGTAAGTTTTTTATTTAAAAAAATCGTATCCGTTTTAAGATAAGTACTGTAATTTTTGCAATTCTTTTCATTTATATCGTAAAGAAGTTTAGTATAGAAGTGTATGTAGTATTTGTCTAGATATTCATTATTTGTGAAAATAACTGTTATTCATATTTACTAAAGTCCTTTAATATTCTTTACTGCAATGTATTCATATATTTTGTATTTAAACTCGATATATATATCTGCAGCTACATGTGCCCAAAACAACTTAAATACGTAATATGTAATTTCTCGTAAGTGCAAAGGCCCAAAAATTTGTATTTTCCCAGGGCCCAATTTCGTGATGATCGGGCCCTGATTGGAACACGTTCTAAAAGTGGGCAATAGCTTTTTCGTACATGTGCGTTCAAATCTTGATACTTACTCTTTGTTTAATTTGTGTATGTACTTTAGTAGGTAAGCTAATTGAATGCAAAAATAAAAAATTCATTAAATTTTGTTATATTAATTCTTAGGATCCTCCTGTGCTCGCGACCTTCTCAATCTTGCTCATCCTGCCACCCTATTGTTACGCTACTAGTGAGAAATATCACGAATTACTGACTTCGTAATAAAGTGATTTTGTTAAAAATGTTATAACGAAAAAATAAAATGCTGCTATGTAAAATAACACTCATAAAAAAGGTACTTACCAATCTGGACCCACGTTTCGGCTGAAACATTTTCAACCTTCTTCAGTCAACACACTGTATGTTGACTTCTGACAAATCTTTATTTATTTACCTTTTAAAAACCAGTTTCTTTTTGAGTGTTTTTTGTTAGGATGCTACTACTTAAGCAACTGAAGTTAATAATAAGCAAGTTTATAAAAATTTTAATTTAACACTGAAAACTAAAAATTTTTCTTTCGAGTGAATTTCTATTTTATAAAAAGAAAATTGAAAAACTAAAATAACTTATAAATTCTGATAGCTTTATTAGTTATGTGTTTACCCTATTAACTTGATTTCATCAAGAATAGCTTGAATTATTCAAAATAAAATGTTACACTTTTTTACTGACTTCAAAAAAGGAGAAGGTACCATGTTCAATGCGTATGTTCTTTTTCTTTATTACTGGCCGCCAAGGCGGACAGCTTCGCCGCCCCATACCATACTATTCTTTATACTCTGGCCAGTAATAAAGTGTTGACTAAATTTCTAGACTCATTTCATTGGAAATCATGTTTTTTGGTTTTAACACTATTTGTCATTAAATTTAATTAGTTTAGGGTTGCTACACATTTTGGGTGTCATCATAAAAGCCGATGTTGAAACAGCAGATGGCTAAACTGTTCTTTAGCCCAATGCAT
>JAWZYV010000103.1:0-21021 GCA_038373885.1 Cheiracanthium punctorium | reverse complement strand
ACTGGTTATTCAAGAATAATACAAAAATTATCAATACTCTCACCGGATTGCTTCAGTTATGCATAACGCATAATAACAAAAACTCTTATGTTGTGCTCGATGTATTTGAGTTGCAAAATTTAATTTGCATTCATTTATTTGTTTATGTGGAATTCTCCTTCAGATTATTTGAGTGAAGTACTATTAAATTTAATAAATCTCAATTTTTCAGAGGGAGGGACCCACTTCCGACTACACCCTTCCCAATTTAAAAGCATGTTACAGAGACGTTAAAAGGTGTTTTAAGTCACTTTTTTTTTATCGTCATAACTATTTCTCATGTTTTTTTTTTTTTTTTTTTTTAATTTCACAGATGTAAATTGAAAATGTATACTGCACTTAAGAAAATGATTTTTTTTTTCCTAAATGCATAACTTTGTAGGTGGCTCCGCGTTTTAAATTATGTTAAAAGAAATTCTTACTACGCAGGCACGTTTTGGATTTTCGCGATGGTAAAATATTTGTGCTTTATAATTATATAGTATCACACCGATGTACTCTGCCTCTGTATAGTAAATAAAAACCTTTGTAAAAAACACACATAAGATGTTATAGGTAAGAGGATACGCACGTTTCAACCAAAAATTGTTTTGGCCTTCATCAGTCCAAGCCCTTCTTCGCAAGCAACACAGGGAACCCTGTGTTGCTTGTCTCTGTATGTTTAAGCAAACAAATCAACTGCTATTTACCTTTGTAAAGAAGTAACATTCTCGTATCTCACCTTGCGAAGTGAAATTTTCTAACAAGTTATCACCGAACGACCGCTACAGTTTAGAAACTACTTTTACACAATACCCCACCAACGTTTGAGGTGAGGATCACTCTTGATATATTAGTATTTTAGTGATACCAGGGGCTGTGGTTGGACAGCTCAGGAACTGAATTAGTTTAACATAAAAACCGCTATTCAAATTTCTGGTTGCTTGAATTTCAAACTGCCTTCTAGAGATTCCGTATTTTTTATTGATTTAAATTTACTGCACGCATTAAATATTTTAAAACTTACTAGTCTATTTTTCGGCTATAATGGAGTTCTTACAACATAGAGTTACCTGTGTTGAAAACTTGTGCACTGTGTCTGTGTCATAGACGTATTACTGACGAGTGGGGTCAAAGTGTCCGAACACATCCCGACATTTCGATTTTTAACGATAATGACGCTTTTTATACCTTTTTCACCGTTTCGATACTTTCTTAAATGTATTTCTCAGTAAGACCCCGACCAATGTTGATGTGTGTAACTGCAATTATACGACTTAAATGTGTGTTTAATTCAACCGCCACGAGAAGAGATTTGACTCAGCCTATGAAACATGGTATATGGCGATTCCATTTACTGGATTTCTGTGATTATCAGGAAGAACTTCTGCGGGAATCCAAACTTTTTCCCGTTCCGCACCTGCAACCCTTGCGAGGTTCTCTCCACGCCGTGGACCATGCTATGAAATGAACTCTTCCCAGTGTGAGGAGGAGTCAAGTTTCTTCTAATGGTGCCGGACTTAAAGCTCTTAAAGAGGTGCTTCACACTGCTCTGGAATTGGTGTTTGCTCTGTTTATAAAATAGGCTATTTTGACTGATCAATGTAACTCTGGGAGGAAAACTTCGAACAAAGAATTAAGGAACTAAAGTTTAGAGAAATGCATTTAAACATGTGTCCAGTAGTAGTAGAGGAGACAGTGGTGCACACAAATTTTCACTTGGAGTGGGTTCAAACCTTAACTTGGCACACTGTGCGTGAGTCAACATTATCCCCTATGAGCGGTTTCTCAAAAATAAATATGTGCATGACTTCTCAAAATTTAAAATTTATGTACAGTTGAATTTGTTGATAAAATGTTGATAAATTTATGTACAGTTGAATTGAACTATATCTGCTACTTTTTTCAAGTCAATATTGATAAAATTTAATTTTTCAATAAATTTTTAATTTGATGTTCCCAGTTGGGAATATTGACCATTAAAATCTTAAAAAGTGCTCCTGCAAGGCACGTTGCCTCTATCAGATAAACTCTTACCTGAACAATACAGTTAAATTTACAGTTCAGTTTCGAACAAGTAGACTTTTTCTGCCTTTTTAATAAAAATAAACGACACTTGGGAGACTATATCAAAGAATTCGATTCTAACAGTATTGGTTTTAAATCCATGAAATATGATCTGAAAAAATGATAAAGTTCCCCTTTCCGATTGAAAAATGTGTACTTGCAAAAGGTAAATATGAAATGTAATGGCTGTAGAAAAAAATATATTTGTACCGAATATACCAATACATTAACGACAGGAGAACTTCCCAGTCACTTTCAGTTGTTGTCTGTAGTTTATAGAAAAGTCCACCAATCTGATGGTTTTCTCTTTGTGTATAATCCTTCTCCCCACAGTCCATTAGGTTCTATCTGGAATATATTATTATTTTTATTTGAAGAATTTTTATATTTTCCGGTGGAGGTATCCATTTTGATAAACCCTCCTCCTGCTACGCCCTTTCCAGTTCGAAAGCACGCCCACAAACAAAATTTTACTTTAAAAATTTTTGACTGCAGTTATTTAAAATATATGTACCAATGGTCTGTTGCAGATATTTATACTGTAAGTTACTTGCTTTTAAAATTACTGAAAGTTAAACAAGTATAAGAAAAAAATTATCGTACACTTACGGTCGTTTATACATTTTTGTTCAGCATAATGCATAATGAAAAGGACTTGCGTATTGTATTTTATACATCAGAGAGTTGCAATATTTCATATTTCTTTATTTATTACTTAATGAAGCTGCCCTCTTCATTTAACTTGAGTTTAGAAGTTTAAAATTAAAAGTATTTAAGTTTTCGGAGGGGGGGAACAGGCTACGCCCTCTTCATTTCCAAACCTTGCACTCAGAAAGAAAGAAGTTTCAAGATAATTTTTCGTTGGAATTATTTCTGAATAAAAAATAATTACAAATAGAAATTGAAAATATTATCCCAGTTTAAATAATTACTTTGAAAATTGATTCTATAATAATGATTTATATCGATTTCATTCGTGTGGGATATTTATGATATTTTCATACTGTAAGTTACTTGCTTTTAAAATTATTGAAAGCTAAGCAAGTATAAGAAAAAAATTATCGTACACTTACGGTTATTTATACATTTTTGTTCAGCATAATGCATAATGAAAAGGACTTGTGTGTGGTATTTCATACATCAGAGAGTTGCAATATTTCATATTTCTTTATTTATTACTTCATGAAGCTGCCCTCTTCATTTTACTTGAGTTTAGAAGTTTAAAATTAAAAGTATTTAAGTTTTCGGAGGGGGGAACAGGCTACGCCCTCTTCATTTCCAAACCATGCACTCAGAAAGAAAGAAGTTTCAAGATAATTTTTCATTGGAATTATTTCTGAATAAAAAATAATTACAAATAGAAAATGAAAATATTATCACAGTTTAAATAATTACTTTGAAAATTGATTCTATAAAATAGAATTGATAGAAATATATTTTAATAGAAATTGATTCTATATAAACTTCTAAACTCAAGTTAAATGATTTATATCGATTTCATTCGTGTGGGATATTTATGACTGATTATTGTACTTTACGTTAGGCTTACTTTTCAAATAGGTTCTTTATGTATGTTGTACATGTACCTGTTCATGAGTCATCTAGCTAAAGTAAAGATAGCAATTTTCCTCTGTTATGTAGGAAGCTTCATGGTGTTTTATTTCGTTTTCTATTTGTTCGCCAACATGATCCCCGAAAAAAAAAAAAAAAAAAAAATGCAACCCCTAAAGTTCTCCCCTCTACAAAATGTACCAACCCCATTTTTATGGTGACCATCAGCTGAGAAGAAAGGACGCCGAGGGAGTTCTTTAAACAGACAGACAGTATATGGGCAGCTTTTCTTTGGTTAATTTTAAATTAATTAAATGTAATTACATTTATTTATAAAATAGTAATCCCTGGTTTTTGACCACTACACCTTTATTTATGCTCAGAGCTATTTGCTTTTAAAATTATATGACATAAAAGTTATAGGCGGATTTAGAGGTGTGGCCTCAAGGGCATGTCCCCTCCTCCAGACGAACATAGTTTACATTTAAACATTGGTAGATTTCGCAGATTCAAACGATTGTACAGGAAAAGAAATGTGTCTCCAGATTTTCATTTATATTTTATTTATTTTTATCCGGCACTGGTTATTCAAGAATAATACAAAAATTACACTAGTCAACTCCAGTTTTGGGTCTGACTTCTACATGTTAAATTTTAGTTTCTCCTAGACCAAAACTAAGGAATATATATATATATATATACATATTTTAATGAAAGTTTGCTTATGTAGAAATAAAGCAATTTTTCATTTTTTGGGGCAAAACTCACGGTTTATATATATTTATAATTCCACTCTAAATTATCATCAAAAAAGTTTTTGCTGGATATAAAAGTCTTTTTTATTTCAGATTAGTGATTAACAATAACATATAAATGTAAAGTAATAAGAAATTAATGTCTAAAAGTGAATATTTTTCGTATTTCTTTTATGTTCGTATGAGCAAATAATAATACAAACAAATAATAATATTACAAATAATGCTACAAGCAATACTACAGAGTTACAAATAATAATACAGTGTACTTTCGGGTTAATCAAAGTGCTTCCTTCTTTCGTTTATGAAGTAAATTAAAATATACTTATCGACGTAAATCAGACAAAAGTAAACTTTAAGAACTAAAAATTAAAATTTATGTGTTTCTCAATGTCTAGAAACAGAATCTAAGCATGAGAACAGAACCCCCCCCCCAAAAAAAAAAAAAAATTGTTGACTAGTGTTATCTCACAGGATGACTTAAGTTATGCATAACGCAGAATAACAAAAACTCTTATTTTGTGCTCGATGTATTAGAGTTGCAAAATTTAATTTGCATTCATTTATTGGTTCATGTAGAATTCTTCTGATTATTTGAGTGAAGCACTATTAAATTTAGAACATTTCAATTTTTCGGAGGGAGGGACCCACTTCCGGCTACGCCCTTCCCAATTTAGAAGCATGTGACGGAGACGTTAAAAGGTGTTTTAAGTTACAATTTTTTTTCGTCTCAACTGTTTCTCAGTTTTTTAAAAATTTCAAAGATGTAAATTGAAAATGTATACTGCACTTAAGAAAATCATTTTGAAACTTGATCATTTTAATGATGATTTCCAATAATTCTTAAAAGCATTTAAAGTATGAGTATCACTGGTGCGGGGTCGCTAGTCATAATCAGAGCACTCAAAGTTCTTAAAGGCTCTATCACATTTTTAACTACATTGTAAATGTCATCACCCTTCCAGGATTATTTGAGTTAAGCACCGCGCACAGCGACCAAGGCTCGTTCGCTGTATTTGATATATATCTCCCGCGAACGTCCAGTCGGCTCAGCCTAGACACGATGTACAGCAATATGAAATCTCGACCATAATTGTATAGTGTGTTGTAATCAGCGATAGTGCAACAAAATAAATAAAAAGTTGTACTGATCATGCTCCTACAATGCTTTATTCCTAAAAGCAAAAGTTTCTACATCCACGTTTTAAATATGTTACTACGCAGACAACTTTTCGTGATGTTAAAATATTGGTGCTTTATACAGTATCATACCGATGTACTCGGTCTCAGTAGGTTTTAAGCAAAAAAATCAACTGCTATTTATCTTTGTAAAGTAGTAACACACTCGTATCTCACTGCGAAATGTGCTCATTAGAAGGGAAATTTTCTAAGTTACCCACCAAATGGCCGCTACAATTTAAGAGCTACTTTTATTCAGTAAATACCCCACCAACGTTTGAGGTGAGGATCACTTGATAATTCTAGGATATTATACAAACAAAGAACTACAATTTCAGAAGTGATTTATTTTAAAATAAAAAGCGAAATTTCAAATTTTGTGGGTCGTTTGTAAATTTTCAAACTGCCTTTTTAGAGGTTTCCGGTATTTTTTATTTTTGATTGATTTAAATTTTACTGACTCTGACTGACTGACTGACAGTCCCACGGGTCACACGGGAGCACCCTTAGCGTAGAGTCGCCATATCTCCAGTGATGAGGGATATCGTATCCCTTGTGGAGTGAATATCTTGCTGTGGTGTTTCAGGGTGCGGCCGACGGCCCAGATCAGTCATGAATCAGTCCTTTTGGTAAAAGCATAAGCAGAGCGGCCTAGGGGACGAGGAGCAAAAGTGAAACAGAATGGCCATGGGCCTTTTCCCTGTTAGAGGCCTCGGATGGATCTTAGTCGGGGCTTAGGATTAGGGACGACTGACATGGTATTCATTAGGCAACGTTGTTGAGCCGGCTGTAATATCTCACAGCAGTCCTTATAAATGAATTGTCTGAGGGTTGGGTTTTAACAAAAAATTCGTTAAGTCCTTCCGGATGAACAATCATTAGTTGAAACAAGATGGTGATCCTCGATGGTGAAGAGCGTAGGAATGGCCATTTTGGTTTTTTGTTCAAGGACGACGGTCTATGTTTCGGACTTTGCGGCACTAGGCCCCGATAGGAGAGGCAGTACGTCGGCCGTAGGCACCTTATGAACGATTTGGTAGAAGTATTGACGGAGTCTTGTTTGCAACGGATAGATGTCTGCTTCTTATGAGTGGGGAATAGCTTCATGAAGGCTGCAGCCATTTTTGCCGCGAGCGTTTGCTACGTTGAGTGTTGTTTCACAGCACAGGGTCCCGGTTCAATGGTCGATACCCTAGATACTTTAACTTGTCGTTCCAGTCCACAGGGAGCCATTTTTTTTTTGATTGCGTTCCTGGGGGGCGGGTGACTGCATAGTTAAGTAGAGGAGCTTGGCATTTGGGACCATGTAGAAAGCGAGCATTCCACTCTAGAGATCCAGTTGGATTATGAGATCCATTATGTGTTTGCATGTTGCTGACGAGGGCTTCCGTTGTCCCGTGGTGGCATGCTCTTACGATTGGGCAGCATTCGTCTGCGTACAAGGCTAAGTGTGTTAGCAGTACTGGTAGGGATTTGTCCTGTTTTCTCTCGTTTATAAAAACGTTGAAGAGCGTGGGTCCCAGGATGGGACCCTTGGGGGCACACCGCTAGTGATGGGATAAATATCAGAAATATGGCTTTCACGTACCCGGTCCGTGGAACTTCCCGGTGGGCAACAAGCAAGATAATGGTTGTTGAGGAGTGGTATCAGTTGCATCCACGGAAAACATTGAGCGGGATCTATTTGGTGGAATTATGCCAAATATGCCATTCCTCTGTCAAAAGGCGTTTTTTGAAGGATTCAAGGAGAAGGAATGGCGATGTGATTTTTACACAGGAAGTTGGATAGCCCAGGGTTTCCACGACACGGTGAAGTTGATGGACGGTGGAGTGTCCGGGACCGGAAGACCCTCCCCGGAATAAATTGTTTCAGGGGAGCATGATGTGGTCTAGCTTAGCGTAAGATGTGTTCATTTCAGTCTCGTTGAAAGTTATATTGCGTTCCGACTCCGGTATCTTGCTAAGGCAACTTTAGAAGGGCTGATCGGACGGTAGGCGATTTTTTAAATTTACTGCAAGCGTTAAATATTTAAAAACTTACTAGTCTATTTTTCTGCTATAACGGAGTTACTACAACAGAGAGTTCCATGTGTTGAGAACTTGGGCTCTGTGTATGTGTCAGACGTTTTACTGATGAGTGGGATCAGAGTGTCAGAACACATCCCGACATTTCGATTTTTAACGATAATGACGCTTTTTTTACTTCTTTCACCGTTTGGATACTTTCTTAAATTTATTTCCCAATAAGATCCCGACCAATGTTGATGTGTTTAAGTGCAATTATACGACTTAAATGTTTGTTTAATTCAACCGCCACGAGAAGAGACTTGACTCAGCCTATGAAACATGGTATATGGCGATTCCATTTACTGGATTTCTGTGATTATCAGGAAGAACTTCTGCGGGAATCCATATTTTTTCCCGTTCCGCACCTGCAACCCTTGATAGGTTCTGTCCACACAGTGGACCATGCTGTGAAATGAACTCTTCCCAGGGTGAGGAGGAGTCAAGTTTCTATTAGTGGTGGCCGCACTTTAAGCTTTTAACCCAGACAGCACATAAGCTTAAATCAAGCTTTACATTTGGCTTGGCAATGCAAGCTTGGCTTAAGCGTGATTTTAGTTTTCAAAGTGCGCAGTGATGGCGCCATCTGTGAAAGAGAATGGTCATTAATTGTCTAGCGTCCTCAAATTTGCTGAAAGTTCGTAAAAGATGTGTTTTATTTTATTACCAGTGCCATATTACCGGCAAGGCAAACGGGGCAACTGCCCAGGGCCTACAGATTTTAGGGCCCAAAAATCTTACATCTTACACTTTTGTAATTTTAAAATAAAATTACAAAGGATAAAAAAAAATTCAGAAGTTAAATAATTTTTTTTAATTATAAAGTATGAACAATGAAAATAATTCAAATTTACATTTGTATAAATTAATTTAAACTTATTTTTAATTCTTCGAAATGCTCTATATCGATATAGCATACCAATATGTAGGAAAATAACTAACCACATTTGTAAAGAGAATTTTTAGCGTTAAAAAATAGCAAACTTTTTCAATTATTTGTTATTTTAAGAAATATTTACAAAAATGACTAAAGTGTTTGTATTCCATACATGTTAGCAACTGTGATATAGCATTTCGAAGTAACGTTTAACTATCTGTTTCTTTGATTTCAGATTACTTAACACAAAATTTGTGTTAAGTAAGTAAACCCATTCTATATTTCCAAATATGGAAATTCTTCAAAATAAAATACAATTATACTACGAAATTGATTTCAAAATCAGTCGTTTGTCTCGATTTTGGCCAGCAGTATTGCTCATGAGTGTTGCGGATAAAGTTTTAAAACGTGTGCTGCTCTTAAGTTTATATTATGTTTATTTCCTATTAGTAGAGTCTCTAAATCACACATAACATTATTTTAATTTTGATGCATCCCATGGAAAAATAAAAAAAAACAAATAACATATCGCCCACTTATCAATCTGGCCAGAAAACGGCTTGATAATTCACTTCAAACTTTAGTCATAACTGCCCGAAGCTTGGTAGCTGAATGGATAACGCGCTCGGCTACGAACCGAAAGGTCCCGGGTTCTATTCCAGCACGACACTCGATGGAAAGATAAATAATTGAAATTTCAGCGTAGAGGGGAAAATGCGTGGCAAAGTAAAATATGTGGGGCGAGTTCGCCGACCGGCGCCCCGTGTATTTAGGAAACTTTTTTTTGGAAATTTTTAAGCTTGAAATTAAGCTTGCAATGTCAAGCTTGATTCAAGCTTGAAATGTCAAGCTTAATGCAAGCTGGGCAAGTGTAAACTAGAACACTTGATTCAAGCTTGCATTAAGTTTACACGCTTGAAATTTTCAAGCTTAATTCAAGCTTATTGACTTGATAAATCAAGCTTGCTGCAAGTTTGCTGCGTTTTCTGGGAAAGAGGTGCTTTCACATTGTTCTGGAACACGTTTGTTCTGTTTATAAAATAGGCTATTTTGACTGATCGATGTAATGCTAGGAGGAAAATTGTGACCAGAGATAAAGAATTAAGGAACTAAAGTTTAGAGAAATGCATTTTAAACATACGTGCCCAGTAGTAGTAGTGGAGACAGCGGCGCACACAAATTTTCTCTTGCAGTGGGTCCAAACCGTAAAGTTGTAACGCCAAGCATCTGAAAAAAAATGCGGAACAAAAGTTTTTTCAGTGACTACCTTTTGCAAAGACACCCTGCACTTTAACATACTTGCATAGTTTGAATATAACATTTTTATGCACATATATTAACTGCGGAAGATAAGAATTTAATAAAGTCTTATATTATAATGTCAAAATGTATAAGATGATTTCACGAAATAAAGCTTGGCTGAGGATATATACAGTTTACGGTGCTGATATTTTGCACTCGAAAAGTCATGTGACTAAGGAAGAATGACCCTCTTAGTCCGAGATATCCCTACGAAAATGTACCCCATTGGTTACATGACTCTTCAAGTGCAAAATGGTATGATCAAAATGACAGAGCGGGAGCCGGTACCTTCATACATCGTCAGCCACTGAAGTAAAGTAACAACCCTTCTGGGCGGGGTCCAGAGTCCAGCCCGATTGGAACCTTCCCTTCTGTGCTTTCTGACCACTACACCGTTATTTATTCTCAGAGCAATTTGCTTTTAAAATTATAGAAGATATAATAGCTGTTGGCGGATCTAGAGGTGTCGCCTCAAGGGCATGTGCCCTCCTCCAGAAGAACATAGTTTACACAATTAAAGATTTGTAGATTTTGTAAATTCAACGATTGTACAACAAATAAATAAAAAAGTGTGTCCCCCAGATATTTATATATTATATATATATATATATATATATATATATATATATATAATATATATAAATATATATAAATATCTATCTATCTATATATATATATATATATATATATATATATATATAGTTTGATCTGATACTGGAATAACCAGTGTATACTGTGTATACTACAAGTATAATACTAAAATTATCAATACTCTCTAGCAAGATTGTTAAGTTATGCATAACTCATAATAACAAAAACTCTTATGTTGTGCTTAAATATGTTGTGCTCGATATATTACAGTTGCAAAATTTAATTTGCATTCATTTATTGGTTCATGTAGAATTCTTCTTCAAATTATTTAAGTGAAGGACTATTAAATTTAAAACATTTCAATTTTACGGTGGGAGGGACCCACTTCCGGCTACGCCTTTCCAATTTAAAAGCAAATGACACTGACGTTAAAATGTGGTCTTTTTTTTTTTTTCCCCATGATAACTATTTCTCAGTTTAAAAAAAATCTCACAAATGTAACTTGACAATGTATAGTACACTTTAGAAAATGATCTTGAAACTCATTATTGTAATTATGATATCCAATAATTCTTAAAAGCATTTAAAGCATGGGTATGACTGGTGAGGGCCGCTATTCATAATGAGAGCATTCAAAGTTGATGTACAGCAACATGAAATCATCTTCCAACTTAAACAAGCATAGACCATAATTTTGTTTGGTGTGTAGTAATGAGCCACCGTGGAACAAAGTAAATAAAAATTTATACGGAACACACTGCTGCAATTATTTTTTTTTCCCTAAGTGCTTAACTTTTCTAAAAAAAATACGGAATATGGGCGAAAAGGCACAGAACATTGCATCCTACTTCTCTTGAACTTCTTATATAAATATTTATTTATATTTGCTTATCTATATTTATTTATTTTTGAGTCTGCCTGTATTGCGCGCTCATGAAATTATCTTAAAGAAATCCCTACTACGCAAGCAGCTTTTTGGACTTTCGTGGTGGTAAAATATTTTTTTTATATATAGTACCAAACTGATGTAGTTGGACTCGTGTAGGGTTTCTATAGTATAACAAATCAACTGCTATTTGCTTTCGAAAATAAATAACGTACCGGTATCTCGCCAAACGAAAGAGAAAATTTCAAACGACTTCTCACCGAGTGTCATGTTTTGAGTTCGTGAACTGCTCTAGAATAATAGCATACCCAACCAACTAATGAGTTAAGGTTAGGATTTCAGGAATAGATTTTTCATCTCAAACAACGATATGAAATGGTACAAACTTATTTTATTTAATATACAAAGAGCATATTGAATTTCTGGTTGTAAAATTTCAAACTATCTTCTAATAAAGGTTTGGTATGTTTATTTGATTTAAATTTACTTCACGTTAAATATTATAAAACTTGTCCATTTTTTAGCTATAATGGCATAACTACAACAAAGACATTTTCTGTGTTAGAAACGTCTGCTCTGTAGATCACTATCAAAGATGTATTAGTGAATAGTGGGGGTCAGGGTATCTTAACACATCCCGACATTTCGATTTAAAAAAAAAAAAAAAAAAAAAAAAAAAAAAGTAATGACGCTTTTCGTACCTTTTCCACTGTTTGGATACTTTCTTAAATTTATTTCTCAGTCACACCCTGGCCAATGTTGATGTGTTTTACAGCATCTATACGCCTTAAATGTGTGTATAGTTCGACCGCCACGAGAAGAGACTTGACTCTGCCAATATCGCATGCTATAAGGCGAATCCATTTCCTGATTCTCAGTGATTATCGGGAAGAATTTCTGCGGGAATCAGAATTTTTTTCCGTTCCGTACATGCAACCCGTGAGAGGTTTTGACCACGCTGTGGACCATGCTATAAAATGAACTCTTCCCAGGAAGAAGAGGAGTCAGATTTCTTCTAGTGGTGGCCGGACTTAAAGCTTTTCAAAAGGAGCGTTCGCATTGTTCTGGAATTGTCGTCTGTTGATTTATGGTAATTGACTGTTGACACATGACCCAGTTGCAACATTTCATAGTTCTTTATTTATTACTTCATGAATCTGTCCACCTCACTCTATTTGAGTTTAACAGTTTAAAATTGAAAGGATTGAAATTTTCGGAGGGAGGCACCGACTACGCCCTCTTCAATTTCCAACCATGCACTCAGAAACAAAATGTTAAAGCAAATTTTTTATAAGAGGTATTTCTCAAATAAAAAACCAATTATTAATGTAAATTGAAAATATGTGCCCCAAGTAAAATAAGTTGTGACTATAATGGTGATTTGCAAGAATTCTAAAAAGCAATGAGTAAGTTCATCTACCTAGTTTCCCATTCTTTTGTGCGTATGGCTTCTCCCCACCCCACAATCCTTTAGCAGTTAACTTATTTTTGTATTTAATGAGGGGTGGAACTATTTTAATAAACCTTCCTCCAGGTACGCTCTCCCCTGTTAAAAAATATGTTCATATACCTCACCTCTCTTATAATATGAGGAGGGCTCAAAAACTTTAATTATATTTATTTATAATATCGGTAAGGACGTACCCACGGAAAAGGTTCACGGCTTTCGGATCCTCCCCCCCTCCCCTACCCCTGAAATTTCGTTCTATTTTTTTGTTAATAAAATAATAATAATAACGATATGCGAAAAATTCTGCCTTTTCCACTGTTTGGACCATCCCCAATTTTTTTCTGGGTACGGTACTGAATATCGTGATCGCTGGTTTTTAACAGCTTACCGCTATTTATGCTGCGGGCTACCAGCTCTTAAAATTATGAGCACATAATAGTTAGCGGAGGATATAGAGTTGTGCGGCCAGAAGGCGTGCGTGCCCTCCTCCATATGAGCACAGTTAATACTATTGAAGACTGGTAGATTTTCTAAACTCAAATGAATTTACAAGAAAATTTGAAAATGAAAGTGTCCCCCCCTGAATTTATTTTTCTGGATCTGGTACTGGATATTCAAATATAATACAAAAATTATCAATGCTCTCACTATCAGGATTGTTTAATTTATAAAGGATTGTTTAATACAATAACAGAAACTTTTATGTTGTGTTTCATGTATTAGTGTTCCAAATTTAATTTTAATTCATTTATTGGTTCACATAGCCCTCTTCCTCGTATTATTTGAGTGAAGCACCATGAAATTTAAAAATTTCATATTTTTTGGTGGGAGGACCCACTTTCGGCTACGCCCTTTCCAATTTAAAACTATGGGACACAGGCGTTTAAATTACATTCTTTTTATCATAGCTATTTCTCAGTTTAAAAAAAAAATCTCACAGGTGTAACTTGAAAATGTATATTGCAGTTAAATAATTATTTCGAAATTCATTATTAAAATGATGATTCCCAGTATTTCTGAAAAGTATATAAAGTATGTTTATCAATGGTGCGGGACTGTTATTCAGGAGAGCATTTGAAGTTCTTGAATCCTCTAACTCCCATCATAGAGTACATTGTAAATGTCGTCACGATTGTTCCTTGAATTCGATGCATACCTCCCGCGAACGTCCAGTGTGCTCAGCCTAGACATGATGTACAGGGTTGTTCAAATTAAACTTCCCCAACTCACAGGCCTGTGCAGGATGTTGTATGGGTTATAATGTGATGAAATTTTGAAAACAGACACTTCAGATCACGCGCTCGTGATTTATTTTTTTAAAAATATTAGTACAAGAAGTTGCCGATAGGTGGCGCTGTAACACTAGTAATTTGCATATTGCAACAACGTGATTTGCAGACATGGGCGCCCATAGGAATTTTCCTAGGGGGGGGGAGAAACTCCAAAAAAATTTTCTAGGGGGGGGCAAATTTCAAACTTTTAACAAATTTAATTCTGGTTTTGCCATTTCTATACATCATAAGACATTAACCTAAAGCTCTAGGGGGGGCAAGTGCCCTATCTTGCCCCCCCCCTTATGGGCGCCCATGTTTGCAGAAATAAAGCTTCTGCGCAACGTACCCAATTGACGAGCCTTACAAAAGTGGAAGACAGGCGCTGCACAAGCAGTAATTTCCAGCTCGCTGATACACAATGGCGACTTTGAAATACAAAGCTCTGTTAGTGAAACTTTTCTACCAGAATGACGAGAACTCCTGTGCTGCGATTAGAGCATTCCGTCGACTGAAGAACTTACGCCGAGGACCAATAACACCACGTGCTTTACGAGACATGAAGTTCGAAAGAACCGGACAGCTGGGAATTTTACCAGGTAGGGGACGACATGTTGTGGATTCTGCACGCATACAAGACGTTGCTTTGGTGGTCGTGGACGCCACTAGCCAATCGCCACATGGTGTTGTGAGTGTGCCAACTGTTTCTCGTGCTGTTGATATGCCCTATTCGACCGTCTGGCGTGTAATGCATCGAATCCTGGATTATTTTCCTTACAAAATCTATAGTCTTCATCTGCTGTCCGGCGGGGACAGTGCAGTTCGGGAAACATTTGTGCTACAGTTTCTTGCCAGAATGGAAGTCGATGCTGCTTGGCCGTGGAACATCCTTTGGACAGATGAAGCCCATTTTCACCTGAATGGTCAAGTCAATACGCACAACTGCTGCATTTGGGCAAGTGAAAACCCGCGCGCAATCCATCAAGTGCCCTTGCACTCTGCTAAGGTTACGGTATATATACGGTAATACTACTATTACTTAGCCACGTGGCTTGCATACTGAATATCGCATCTTAATGCAACACATAAAAGTCGAAGATAAGTTCTTTGGGAGGCATGGGCGAGCTCCAGCATAAGCGACTTAATTATAGGGCCCCTGACGAAATTTCACCACAGCAGGATATTGTCTTAGCCGAGCTTTGTCGGCATTAACATCTTTGTTTCGAATAACGGACGGCTTCTTTTTGACAGCTTATTATAACATATTTCTACAGTGGATTTAACAGTCCTTCGAAATGTTCATCAGCCATTAATGGCCGGATTTGTGGTCCTATAAAAATTCCTTCTATCATTTTAGCATCACTAACTTTGGGGGATTTTGATTTCAAGTACAAGAATCCATCAGAAAGTTTATAAATAGCTTTGATGAAATTTTTCACTACTCCTAACTTAATATGCAATGGAGGTAAAAGTATTTTTTTAGGATTCACTAAATTGACATATGACACATTTTCCTGGCTAGGGATAGGAGATTCACTTTTGTGTCATGATTTTCCAAGTGAGACTTCTTATCTCTGCTGTCCCAGCCGCACAAAGAAACAGCAAAATTTGGTGAACCCAAGTTGCAAACCAAACAATAAAGCAATGACCTTTAAATCACCACAGATATTCTATTCATATTTTTCATATTGTATTTTCTCCAAGACTAGTTTCATATTTTCATATGTCTCTTTCATATCAGCGGCATGCGCTACAGGTTTTGAGGGAAGTTCATTGCCAATATGTAGCAGCACAGCCTTCAAACTAACTTTAGAGGAGTCTATGAACAATCGCCACTCATCTGGCCGGTGTTGATGCCCAAGAGTTTCCATAACTGAACAAATATCATTACAAAACACAATACCATTTTCTTCAGAGAAGCAGTCTTTGAAAACACTATGGCGGCTACGATAGCTACATATTCTTAAATTTTTTTGGAGTAGATTCCATTCTTTGAGTCTGGAAGTTAAAACTTCAGCTTGCTGTTTTGACAGATTTAAATCCCGAATCAGATCATTAAGATCTTTCTGATTGGGAAACTATGGTTCTGATGAACAGCTACTGGCTTCATATGTAGGATCATTTTGAGTCAGCTTAATACTGACACATCACAATGCCAGATTAACAGATCTGAGCATGTCCAAACATAAATGAACATGCACGGTCTTGTTTTATGGTGCTTCAGCATGATATTACAAATAATTTCCTTATATACAGCTTGGGTATAATCGCTACATGTGAGGTAACGGTTCCTATGACAGGTTAAAGAAGACGATAAAATCAGATTTTGAAAAGTAACTTTCACAGAAAAACTATACCTGATGGGAAAATTCGGACTTCATAGCTGAATTCAGGATGAAAAAATGCACAAGATTCACTATTCAGATTTCTTGTGAAAAAACCTTGTCGACCAGTGTCTTTATTTCTTTCTTCCATGTCAGTCACGACTGAATGCAGTAAATTTTGCAGTAGAAATGTTAGTTTTTCCCCTTCACAGCTGAAGAAACACTTACAAAAATTGCACATTATCTACAAAAAATATTTTCAGACTTTTTGCATAAAATAAATTACGGACTTGCTTTACACGTTCTGTACTTCTCTATTTTACAAGAGAAAATATACGTTTCATTGACACAAGCATTAACCATTTTTACTCAGTACGCTGAAGATTTACCAAAAAAAAAAGTAAATAAATAAATAAAATAAATAAATAAGTATATCTGTAAGCACTAACAGCTACTTTGGACCTGTTTTCTTTGTGTTTTCCTTTTCCACTTACGATGGAATTCTAGATTGATGCCAAGAGCACAAACCTTAAAGTCAATTTTACCTTTGTTACCGAATAAAATGTCCCTTGCTGAAACTGTAAAACAGCACAATTCCACGATTCTCGGCATAAAAAGATATCAAGCTCTTTGAAGCTCATTTACTACATAAATTTCGAATTTCTCACATACCCAGAAACATAACCCCCCCTCCCCCACCACCTCTTGCCCATCGCCGTGATGTATAACTTTCAATTTGCAGATAGATACGGAAAAAGTTTAGAAAATATACATATAATCAAAGTTCCCCCAAAGGAAGGCAAGATTCAGTTTTCAAACAATTCACTGGAATGCTTTTATAATTCTACATCTCAGTCTCGAGAATTTGTAAGTGGAAAAGCTTGTCTTTTTGGGATGCAAACCTCTCTAATACAAGAAAATCATATTCCCTGAGTCTCAGTAGATGTTTTCTTAAGGGAAAAAAAAATCCCTACCCCTCCTTTTTCTTTTTAATACTCTTCTGTATTTGCATTGGGTCAAATTCATTTCGTTTTCCGATTTCGGAATGTTGTAAATCGTTCTGCTTTTAATGGCAAATAGTTTAAATTCTCGATGTCTCAAACGTACCTCAAATTTTTAAGCCGCAATCTATCAGATTCAGTACGTTATCGCTGTTTTGGCGCTTTTGGGGAGAAATGGGAAAAATCTTATTATCACTTATTGTCGTAAGATCTTAAGCTTACGGATAACTCGAGATACAAATTGAATTTTTTTTTAATTTTAATACCTTGGTTTAATTTTTTTTTCTTTTTTAAGTTTTATTTAATTATACTTCTTTTTAACGTAGGATTGCAAAACCTCGTACTTTTTAACCCTAGGATTTTTTAAAGGCTTCTTTTATCATACTTCTTTTTTACGTAGGATTACGTTCCTCGCATTGATTCTACGTATAGATTTTTTTTAAAGGCTTTTTTTATGATACTTCTTTTTAGAGTAGGATTGGGTTCCTCCTTAATGGTCTTCCGTATACGTATTTTTTTTTTTCTACGGAGTTGTAAGTTTTAATATTACTGCGTTAGAAAACTAAGTAAAGGTGAACAAATCAGGTGAATGAAGTGAACTAAATGGGATTTCTTTTATGGCAATAAAAAGAACAGCAAATTAAAATTTACGTGAGATTGATAAAGTCTCTTGAGAAATTTACGTCATAGTCTCAATTTGTGCGTTTCTAGGTAGCTCCTCGTGATTACATAGCTCAACTGTTGAATAAATGAACGGCTTTCATCTGCTGATCCCGGATTTAAATAATAAAAGGTTTATAATATTCGATGCTAGACTATGGTTTGAAGCACAATACGCAGTGTTAACAAATATTTCCTGTATGGAAAATTTAAAGTGTTTGTTACATTCATCAGTTTTCAGCAGGCTCTTTACAGCTAATGAAACTACAAGAATCCTTAGTTATAATTATCCTGCAGTACTTTCAATAATGGAGAAAGCTTGAACCTTTTTTTTTCGCAGTGGCCACGTTCACGTTTAATACTATTTTCACGGCTATGGACGGAGCGACAGTACTAGCCACTTACTCCCACGTTCCAGTCCAACTGGCACACTGACGAGAGAAATTCGCCATCTCTGTCCTAGTCTGGAGAATCTCGGTGGAAACTGAAGAGATCGAAAATTTTTCACAAAAAAAAGAAAAGAAAATAGGTGTATTACGAAATCACTACATTTTAAATTTGATTGGGTAAAAAATTAAAAAAATAATCACATTGACACCCTTGACGGAAGATATCGTGTACATACTGGAGGTAAGAGCAACGCGCAGGTGCTCCATTAAACCACAAATTTCAATCAGTCAGTCACACCTACTCATTCCAATCTTGAAATATAGCCTATTAGGAGATATTCCGATAATGTCTTAAAAAATATTTATGCAATTTCCAACAAATTTCTCTTTAATATCCCCGAATACAACAGTTGAATGTACCACGAAAGACTCCGTGCAATTGTTCATCCCCCTGATGCAAGTCATTATCGTTAATTTTTTCCCACTCTCAAATAAGGCACTGTTTAATTTATTTTTCTGACGCACACGTCCGTGGCGCTCTGTGAGGAATCTAGGATGCTTTATTTTCCCCCTTGTTTAATGTTTCTTTTTCCCCTTTTCTGTGACTCTACTTAACTATTATCTAAGAGTGATAATATCTATGAGGCGACAATTTTGACTTACTATATACCGAAGATAAGAGGCATCACCTCAGGTGCTGCAAAATGTGTTCTACGTTACGTTGACATTGGCACCTACAGTTAGAAAGCAAGCTATGGGTCCTTGCGTGCTACTTCCAAAGACCTAAATCTGCTACAGTAGGAACATTTTTGTGTGATTTTATTGCAGGAATTTATAATATGGAAGCATAGTTTAGATCTTTCTATGTACTTAAATCAACTAAAATAGCTGATTTCAATAATTTACGTGTAAATAACTGTAAGCGTGAATAACAGTCACACATCAAGAATAAGCACATTTTATGTGCTATATATTTAAAATTTTCGAAATCATACTTGTACGAGTACATTCCAATTTTCAAAAACGTTTCCTGTTAAAGGTTGTATTATTTCAGGAAAATTGTCATGAAAGTGTCTATTTTTTATTCAAGAAAAAGTGTATAAAAATTAATATTTAGGGGAGTGTTGTCCAAAATGGGGACGCTAACATATTTTGGTCTGCCAAAAAAAAGTATTTTAAAGAAAAATAAATTCAAACTATTTCCTATTTAGAATAGGTCCTAGGCTATTAGAACACGAGGTTTTCAGTTCTAAAAAATAATTAGGATGAGTTAGAAAAATATTTTTCTGAAAAATGAGCTAAGTCCCCATTTTGGACAACCGGTTGGGTAAAATGGGGTATTTATATAAAACAATGAATATTCAAGGTTTAATTCGAAAATTTATTAAGAACACTTATTTGGTGAAAGAAAAGGATGTTAAAATGGCAAAATAGGAATATAAGATAAGTGTTCACTATTGTTTCATGCATTCATTAGCTTCCTACAGCCAAGTAATTAATTACAAAAGTCACATATGAAAATTACATCGCCTTCTTCTGCACTTGAACAGGCTTCATGTGCCCAGCCTCGACATCTGTTACAATGAATCCAACCATCTTTTGAATTTTCATACAGGTCATTGCAAAAGATGCACGCATCATCACTCTCCTGCTCCTCATCAGATGATGTCACTGATTCTGGTGCCGTTTTAGAAATCCATAAAGCCAATCTTTTCCCGCCATTCTCTTTTCGTTGTTAAAGACACTGGGGAATATTGTTTTTTTCAGCTAACTCAAATGCTAGCGCTCTTAAATCTGAGAGCGTAATGCCAAATAACCTCTCTTCTAAATGTATCAGATGTTGCACTAATTCCTTTTTTTGGGTTTCCGAAAAAACTGTTTTGTATCTTTCTAGCCTTTTTCCAGCAGCTGCTTCAGAAGACAGCTTCTTCTGTCGAGCCTCTTTCACTTTCCTTTTTAGAGTTGTTTGAGGAACACTATAGGCTTCAGATGCTCTCCTGTAGCCCATATTCCCTTCCAACACTTCTTGGAGTGCTCGAGCCATGCTCTCCTGAGATCAGCTTTGTCGATCAGTTTTTCTTTGATAGCGCCCCAATATCACACATCTGAATAAAAGATAATGGTAAAATAAAATAACTGAATATAAAATATCTTTATATATAACAAAAAAATTTAGTTAAAATCATTTTTTAAATATTCATTTCACATTTTATATTCTATATTTTTATATTTTATTTTTAAAATTTAATTTGTAAGATATTTTCACTTAAATACCTATATGTGCCACATAAAAATCACTTTACTCAACTAAAATACTTAAGGAAATATTACTCATATATCACATATTTGTCATAGAAATGAAGCATAACTGAAATATTTCAATAATATTCAATGGCGTCCAAAACGGGGACGACCCCGTTTTGAACTACCATCGATGTCCCCATTTGAGCCGACAGTGACATATTTTTTTTTAAATGGCGTCTCTTTGAACAGGCCTTAGATAACTTATCGAGAAATATATCAAAATGTAACTTAAATCTAGAAGAATCGATGTTGTACTTACCAAAATTGAATATTCCGAGTTGACTTGATAAGGTCCAATACAGTAAGAGGTGCAAATCGGACAAAAAAAGGTA